>JAGGAS010028221.1:10371-51183 GCA_017657355.1 Termitomyces sp. K1Ac | reverse complement strand
ACGCACCTGCGGGTACGAGGTGGCCGGTTTAGTATGGCATTAAAATAGTGAGATGTACAGATTCTCAGGCTCGTGCCTGAGAGGCTTATCTATTTGTGGCAGCTCTGGTTCCCGGCGGTTAACGTTCAATGTTCAATGTTCGACGATGGTGGGCTGGCGTTCAGAGGGCATGGATGCCCTGATGTGGTAGAAGTAGGTCAAAAGACACAGATGTAGCTTGATTGCTAGATGAGGCAGACTTTAAATGGGAGATGAGAATCAGGAAACACGGAGAGGAGCTAAGTATTGACGGCGAGTCCAGAGCTTGAACGATCCTCGCAAGATCTTTTTGTCTCACTAGCTGATGTCGTAGTCAGAAAAGAGCTGAGGGCAAATGAAATCAGTCTTCAGCAACTGGAAAGAGAATGAGATTAGATTAGATTAGATTACATGAGTGTGGAATCATGCGCAGTTGGAGAGCGCTCTGCAACGATCCTTATATTTAGTATGAGCGCAACCCAGCTCAATCTGACTACCATCGAAGGTATTCAGTCCTACCTTAACGGTACAATCTACGCCAGCCATACTATCGCTCCCCTCGACGGCGGTACTGGCAACTATGCATATAGGATCCACCTCATCAAGCCCATCAATGGCCATAAAACGTTAGTTCTCAAACATGCCCAGCCGTTCATAAAGAATACTACTATGGCATTCTCGCTGGATCGCCAGGTAGATGATTTCGGTCGCAAGAGCTCAGGACGAAGTTATTCTGATCTTGTGATATGGCTACTACATAGACGTTTGAATACGAGGCGATGAAGCGCGTCAAAGCATGGCTCCCTGCCAATTCCCTTGTCACAGTTCCTACCGTCCATAAGTTTGATACGGAGCAGCATGTCCTTATCATGGAAGATTGCGGCACTCACGTTCTCACCCTCAAGGATTTCATGCTACAAATGACTGCCGACGCATCCACTTCACTGGCAGCAACAATAGGGTCATCCCTCGGCCACTTCATTGGCAGCATGCATGAATGGAGTCGTGCAGATCCCGATAGGATATTGGAATTCTTCGCCCAGAACAAGCAAGCATTGGAATTGTCTGCATGGGCAACATACGGACGGTTGGCCCAAACACTCAAGCCGGGTGAAGGGGATGATGTTCCTGCTCCTCTGACAGATCCACCGTTAGAGGTTGCAGACACTGATCTTGCTGTTGTAAAGAAGGTGGCAAAGGATGTCACTGCAGCAATGCTCGCTGCTTGTGATTGCGTGAGTACATATCGAATTTAGGTTCATAGCAGAGAGAATCGAACTCAGTGAACTTCTTAGTTTGTCATGGGCGATTTTTGGCCGGGAAACATCATGGTCGCTCTGGACAACGAGAAAAAGCTTAGAAGGTTGTATCTTCTGGACTGGGAACTTGCGAAACCTGGTCTCCCGGGTGTAGAGATTGGACAATTCTGTGCTGAAGTGCATCTCGTGCGACGATATGTACCCGCCTCGGAACACTTTGTATCAACCATTCTAGACTCCTTTCTGCGGGCATATGCTGAACAGGTCAAGCCCGACATCCAGCTAGCGCGCCACGTTTTGACACACTGGGGGACCCATCTTGTCGTATGGACTCCACGTGTTCCCAGCTGGGCCTCCAGTAAAGAAAAAACACGCAGTGTCGTTGAAGAGGGCGTCCAGCTCATTGTCGCCGCAGCGGATGCTTCTGAAGAGACCCTTTCACGTTCGCCTGTGAAGCCTCTGTTCAAGAGTTGAAAGTCTAGCCGCATAATCAACAGGAATATATTAGAATTGTATAACAGCATCGGTAAGACATTGAAACTGTGATGGGTATCTTCGAGTGAGTATATGGAAGCATATGTGGCGCATTCGAAGTCCAGAGGTATTAATTAATATCGGTCATCTGTAGCAGTAATACACACCAGGAAATGGGGTCCAACTTCTGACGTAGATCATGTACAATATTGCTGTTTCTTCTAGTCATCTCCGAACATGATCTTCAAGTTCTCAATGCTCTCAGGATCAGCTCCCTCGCCTCGTGACCCACCGCTTCCGCGGAATGCTTCTTTGACAATGGCCGTCTTACGCTTCTGAATCTGTAAAATGCGGCCCTCGATAGTATTGGCCACCTGTCCGATTACGTCAATCTACGGATATCATTGTCACAAACATTCAATCCTACACCCCCAGCCTTCAAACTGATGACAAGGATCTTTGGCTTTCTTGACTGGGCTTTGAACTCTGTCACTGCAGCGTTCTTCTTCTTGATGTCCATGGACCCATCAAAGCGATAATGGTCGTACTTCTCGCGATCCAATGCCACTTGAATAAGGTCCATAAACGAGGTGAACTGTGAGAATACGACAGCTCGGAAACAAGGGTCTTGATCTCGGAGGCGCTCTAGGAAGAAGTCGATCAATAATCGCGACAAAAAGAGAAGATGTTGTAGAACGTACTAAGACTTTTGAGAAGAGCCTGCAGCTTAGTCGAAGTTTGAAAGTCGTTTCTGCGAAGTGTCACTTCGGGTTCGGATGCTTGAGAGCTAGAAATATCTGGATTCTTCTTCCGGCGTACGACCTCGATCAGCTCGCTTGCCTGCGACGGTGTCAGAAGAGATAGACAAAATGTCACAAAACTACGAAACCTTTATGGGCCCTTGTGAGCATGTTGGACAACGCGACTCTTCGTGCCTCTCTTCACAAGTCGCCAGATGTGCAAGAATACAATCTTTACAGCTGACTCAAGAAGCTCAGCCAATGGTTCCGCGATATATTCCAGAGCTCACCATTGGTGCATGCATCCAGGGATAATCATAGGTGTCTCCATCACATCAAGACAAATAGGACACTCCTCTGCTTCTGTATCAGCTAGTTTCGCTAAGACCTCCTCGGCGAAGCTACTCTTATCGTTGCCCTCCTCAGTCTTCTCAGTATCAGCGAATCGTCGTATCAAGTCATTGGCATCAATTGCCCCATCGCCAGAGGGTGAAAGCGCACGCTCATCGTCGGGTGTTAGGACAAGATTAGGGTGCAAAACAGCGCGCCTCAGTCTGTTCGAAGATCATATTATCGTTGGATCGTTCAAAAGAAGATACGTTGTGTACCAACCTCATTAACATTGCCAGGATGTGAGTATAATTCTTGTTAACAAGACCTTTAGCATCCAATCGTTCAAAATCTTTTTTTGCAGACATATAGATTTTGTCATAAATTTTTCTTTCCAACGGCGAAAACTCCAATGTCTCCACGACGACCTGTTAGAAATACGCGAAGGTCTGGATGATATCATTACTGCAATTACTGCACGATAGACCCACCTCCTTTGAAGGCAATTCCACAATCTTATTGCCATCAATATCGCGCATGTTCTTCTCACGTCTCAGTAGGACACTCTCCAGAATGACCTGCACGATCTCGATAGCCTTCGGATCACGCGCCAGGAATGGGAGTGTAATGAACCTGTAGGAGCCTGTCGATATATACAATGCAAGTAATAGAGCCATAACGCACGAACGGAAGAAGGCAAAGTCTGACCAAGGTTTAAAATCGAGGAATTTTCTTTGAAAGGATTCAGTACTCGAACAGTCAAGTACTCAAGGGACTTACAATAGAGAATAGAGGTCTTCTAGCTTGTTCACAATCGGTGTTCCTTTTACACACCCAATCAGCAAGTCCATTCCGCCATCAGACAAGATTTTTACCTGTGACAGCCCAACGTCTCCGAGCCTGTAGAGCATATACAACTTTCGCTGTCTTGCTTGCCCTCGATTTGCAGGAATGAGCCTCATCTAGGATAACTCGAAGCCAGCAGACTAGAAATAAAGTGTCAAGATCAATGCAATACATCCGAGCGAATCATACCAACTCTCAAAAACAGGAGACCGACTGCTATTGGACTTCTCCAACCTGGCGTGCTCAGACGCGAGCACTCCATAGGATGTGATAACAACTTTGATACATTTCTCATCGTCGTCTGAATCCTCAATCACAGCTTCCAAGTCAAGTCGATTCTGGCCATGCCAGACAAAGACCTTTAGAGACTCAGACTTACTTGACCTCTCAAGCTCTTCCGACCACTGAGCCAGCAGTGATGCGGGCGCAACAATGAGAGTGGCCGAACTTGGTTTCTCAGGCTTACGTTGGACTGCAGGACGGAAGGCAGCGTTAAGCTTCAGTTGACGCGACTTTGCTGCCAGTGGCACCTTCATGTCTTCCTCAGATGCAAGACTGGTGTGTATGAGCGCGGAGAGCATGATCGTTTTACCCATGCCCACTAGAAAAAAAGGAAAATGAAAAACTGAAGTCTTGACAAATATTTTGGGCTTACTCTCTGTTCATGAAACAATGAACATCAGTTCTCAGCTGAAAGAAAGATTTGAAAAAAATGCAGTACCATCACTTTGATCAAAATTGAATCTTGGGTCGCTGTAGATAAAGATGGAAGACAACTTACGCAAGAATACCCCCTCTGAATTTTCTCTCCGACTTCGGGAACTCCAAGCTCATTTCACCGGAGTACTAAATCGACACTGTACAAAAGTGCTTGTTTTTGATAGCCTCGCAGAGTGAGCGTGAACGTTTCACTTGGTTCCATCATGCCCAAAGTACGATCATTGTGTTGAGCCCTAAATGGGTTGCCTATTAGCTCTACTTAGCATCAGTCGATTAGTTTGTGTTCAATACCTCTTGTAGATGGCGTCTATATCGTTCTTGGACAGATCTTCAGCGTCGTCGACCTCGATTTCTTCATTGTCCCCAACAATTTCTGTAACCTTCTTCGACTTGTGTTTCGCAAGGCGGTTGAGAGCCTCTTCATGGACCTTGGCTGTATCATGGGGGAATTTCACATTGTTTCCAGCTTCTGGTTTCAGGCCAATGACATCGAATAATTTGAGTATAGCCTCTTTTCTCTCTCTCAAGGTCCTTGACGTGGGATTGTTAGTACCACAGATAGGACGATCTGTAAATGGGTATGTACTTCTCGTCCAACGTCTCTTGACCTTCGTTGAACATGATGATACTCTCGTCATCTGCATTCGAGATGGTGGGAGGTTTGAAGGCGGATTCAAGTATATAAACTTGGAGAGTGACGAAGAGGCTCACGCCGGTGGTGAGTTTTTCAGGACAGTCAGTCATCGTGCCACGAAACTCGACGATCTCTAATGCGGAGGATGAGAAATCGGTTATCATGTCGGTTGTAAAACCGCACCTAGATCCAACAACTTTGAGACCCACCAGGACACATCGGTAGGTAGACGCCCAAATTCTGAACCCTGGATTAGATCCACACAACGAGGGCAAGGGGATGAAATTCACCTGTGCCCTTGCTATTCAGCAAACGTACGATAGTGTCTCCCTTGACCTTTTTCTTGACTTTCGATGGCTGAGGTTTTAACATTGCCTTCAGACTCATCTGTCTCTTGCCATCTACCTTCTTGCCCTGTGCGCCATTTAATTTACTAGATCCAGCTTTGGGCTCCTCCTGGTCGTCACGGTGGATCTTGACAGGGTCATTAATTTTGATATAACCCTTTCCCGACACATTGCTCCAGGCATTGGGCACGAGAATCTCGCCCAAGTAAGTTGGAACAAAACTTGGTGGAGTGGTGGATGACGGAGGACTGGATAGGCGACGCTTCTTTGAAGGTCGTTCTTGTTTGGAAAAAGCCTTAGATTGAGGTGCGGGAGATGCTGATTTGATTGTAGTTTCTTGTATACTTCGCACACTTGAGCCACGACGGTAGGGTATCGGTGAGGGGAGTCGAATCTCTTCGTCCTCGTCATCTGGCAGAACAAGTCTTCTCTTTGGGGCAGGTGGAGAAACGTTCATAGCCTCAGGGGTTGCCTCATCGTCGCTAGCTGAAAGAAAAAGGCTGGGAGGTGAAGATGTTCCAGGGGTTGTCGCGCCTGGAGTGTGAGCTTGCATAGGGACATCGTCGGTCTCATCGTCCGACGCAGCAAAGAAAAGTCCTGGTGGTGGACCGTCAGACACTTGTTCATTGTCTGTCATAGAGGCAAACGGATGCGCAGGGACGCGTTCTCAGAAATTTGGACGCGTCAAACACGCTCGTCAAACAAGCACAAACTCAGACCAGAAATCTTGCGCGGCTTTGGACTTTGATTTCACTTCATCCAAAAATGCAGCGTGCTCTGCCGATGGTATGATCAATTTTCGATTGAATTATCCTGTTCTTACGCATCGATTTCTGTAGCAACCTACCGTTGTCCTCCTCAAGGAGGGCACAGACACATCCCAGGGAACCCCCCAACTTCTGTCGAACATTTCAGCATGTCTTGCGATAGCGCAAACGCTTTCAACTACTCTTGGTCCAAGGGGAATGGATAAGCTCATTGTTTCTGACCGTGGAGAGGCTCAGATCACCAATGATGGCGCGACAATCTTGAAGCTGCTTGACATTGTTCATCCTGCTGCGCGTACTCTTGTTGATATCGCCCGCGCACAGGATGCTGAAGTTGGTGACGGAACAACGTCAGTTTAGCTAACTTGGTCACAGGAAATTCCGCTCACTCCTACTAAAATGTGCTTCAACATCGATGTCCTCCAAACTCATACACTCCGAAAAACCCTTCTTCTCTAACATGGTTGTCGATGCCGTCCAAAGTCTCGACCAAGACGATCTTGACGAATCATTGATCGGCGTGAAGAAAGTCGCCGGTGGTGGCATGCAAGATTCTCTCCTTGTGCGAGGAGTCGCCTTCAAGAAAACTTTTACATACGCTGGCGCGGAACAGCAGCCCAAGTCGTTCAAGAACCCTCTTATTCTCTGCCTCAATGTAGAGCTAGAGTTGAAGGCAGAGAAAGACAACGCTGAAGTTCGAGTAGAAGCTGTTGCTGATTATCAAGCCATTGTCGATGCCGAATGGGAGATTATCTACAGGAAACTGGAGGCTATCGAGAAAACGGGTGCGAAGGTCGTTCTCAGCAAACTCCCCATCGGAGATCTCGCAACACAGTGGTTCGCCGATCGCGACATCTTCTGCGCTGGACGGGTTGCTGCCGCTGATCTCCGACGAGTCGTCCAGGCTGTCGGGGGTTCTGTCCAGTCCACTTGCTCCGACATTGGCAGAGAGCATCTCGGCACCTGTGGTTCCTTCGAGGAAAAGCAGATTGGCGGTGAACGTTACAATTTGTTCGAAGAATGCCCCAAGGCAAAGACCTGCACTCTGGTCTTGCGTGGTGGCGCAGATCAGTTCATTGAAGAGGTTGAAAGGAGTCTTCACGATGCGATCATGGTTGTAAAACGTGCCGTCAGAAACGGAGAAGTGGTAGCAGGAGGTGGAGCCATCGAGGTACGCGACCAACGTCTTACATGACGTCTCAATTCTGACCTGTGTATTGCATCTCAGATGGAGCTTTCTGCTTACATCCGAAAACACGCATTGTCCATTCCAGGCAAACAACAACTCATCATGACCGCGTTCGCGAAAGCCCTTGAAATTATTCCCCGCCAGATCTGCGACAATGCTGGCCTAGATTCCACGGATGTTCTCAACAAGCTTCGTATGAAACATGCAGCTGGGGACAAATGGTTCGGTGTCGACGTTGACGGTGCTTCTGGCGTACGCGACAACATGGATGCCTTCGTCTGGGAACCGAGTCTCGTCAAATTGAACGCTATAGGTAGCGCTACGGAGGCAGCGTGCCTTATCCTTAGCGTTGATGAGACAGTGAGAAATCCCCAGAGCGAACAGGTAGGTGTCATGTACTTTGTTCTAAATTAACTTCTGATCACTCTCGTATAGCCAAATCCCGGGCCATTCAGTCTTAGGATTGCATCAACACGCTTCAGGCTAAGGTGATACTTCTGCGACAACGCACGGACATCGTTCGCGATAGGATCGGCCATATAGCTTTTATACATAGCGGTTCGTATAGCGTCAGAAACAGGCGGGGGTGGTCTAAATGAAGGATTCATTGGAAAAGGCTGAAAAGTGAATCGGATCGGACGCTTGAGTAAGTGAAATACAAGGAGGTAAGACGAACTCAACTACTCCGCCGCCCAACCATTTATTTGGTCCATCAGCCTTTCTGAAGTTCTCGCCGGCGGCTTGCATAAACTCGTTGTAGGTCTCGGGCTGTCTTGTTTCTCCTTTCTCTTTCTGTCTTTCCTTGAACATATCGTCGAGTGGATCCGGAGCGACATCCTCGACAATGAGATCTTCCTCTGACGGAGGCTCGGGAGAAAGGTCAGAGAATTCCCGACGTGTCAAGTGTCTACAAGAGATGAAAGAGTTATTATACTGAACATGGCGATGAAGAGGTGGTCGGGGACACGTCCGGGCACATCTTGGAGCAAGAAGAAGGTAAGAGAACATGGGGAATACGTCGTCGGAAAAAATTTAACGGAGGAGTTTAAGTTCGTCACGTGATTCTACTTTATGGCCGGGTCTTCGTCACGCCCTCTGATAATCTTCTTTCGTGCCAGTGCGCTTAGTACCGTTTACGGCTTTTCTAGCAATACTTGTTGAATGTCTCTCAAACTTGAGCTTTTCAATTTGTTACGTGTATATGCATCGTTGACTCCTCTCAAGGGAGTCTATTTTCCCAATGACCTGGGCTTTGCTGTTATTCATGATTTCCTCCTTGAAACAATCCTCCTGGACCGTCACTTCTCTCAATATCCACCATCCAAACAATATCAAGTACTTTTCTGGAAATGGGCCATTCATAACTTAGAAAAAATGTCAAAAGATAAGGCATGTATCTACCGTGCATGAAATCATCTTCCCTATAATTCAATCTCCAGGACGTCGAGATTGATCCTCGCATCTATGAACATTATTTAACACTATTGTCATCAACAGGACTGTACGTGCCTATATTATTGCCAGAATCAACTCTGTCAATGAGGTATTTAGTGCGTCCGGTACAACACAACTACATTGTCGTGATCAAATATGTCCTCGCGGTCTAGCGCTCCAAAAACCTCCATCTCCATCATATGTTACACATTATTGGCGGCCGATAGCTAGTGCTCTTCCTGTGGAAGAGTGTACTTTGGATTGTTTCGAAACCGTCACATTACTTGAATCGCGGACTACGATTGAGAGTGGCACTACTGGCATGCGGACGTGGTTGGCTAGTTTTGTACTATGCGATTTTTTCACTAGGCAACCAGGTAAGAATGTCCGGACGCATTGGACGACGACCGCATAGTTCCTCTCAAGTCGCTCTTGACAGATGAGATTGACGCCGACATTGTTGTCGGCGCGGACATTGTGATTCTATGTTCTGTACCTTGTTTTGAGCCAAGATTTAATGGGTCATTACAGATATTTGATCCCTGTCTTATCCCAGCTTTAGCAGCTGTTTTACATCTTGCCCTCCAGCCTAGTACCAGAGGCAGCTCAAAGGTAGCGATTATCGCAGCAACAGTGAGGAACGAGACAACTCTTGCGGAGTTTGTCAAGACAGTGCAGCGTAAGCCTTTTGTAACATATGTAATGTAACACGTAACTAAGAGCATACAGGAGAATCTCTGCGCGTGGAAGAACTGCCGTTTGTCGCTCGAGATGTATCGTTTTTACAAGATGTTGACAAAGACGTCGAGAATGTCAAAATATTTCGAATTACACCATAATAATACATATAATCCTATTCGTTCATATTATACTGTTAAAAATCAGCAGAATCAACTAGTTGTCTTTATGGCGCCACAAAACTGGCACATCCAGCGATCTTGGGGTATATCAGATTCTCCGCAAGTCAAGCACGCCCAGCCTGAGGTATAGGTTTGAGGTCTCGTCGTCAGACACGCGTCGCACTGCAATGCCATTGGATTGTTTAGCAGTGTACAACTCGGGCAGGGCCACTGTGGCGAAGTTTCCCGAGATTTCGCAGTGATTTTGCGACGTTTGGGCGATTTTGTTGCATCATTTGTGGAAGGTTCAGGACTCGACCTTGTGGTAGCCGAGCGTTTCGTCTGTGCAGTATGCGCCTTCGATGATCCAGCAACTGGAGCTTTGTGTTCAATGACAGCTGCTTCATCGGAACCTGAATCGTCCAGGGTGAGGTCAATGACATGATCCTCAATACTCTCCTTAGCAGCCTTTGCAGCTTCGAGATCAGCTATAGCACCAGACGCGCATGATTTTTCATCGCGTGCTCGACGTTCAGCAGCCTGAAAAAAATTCTTTATTAGTGATAGACCGTCACCAATAGAATTAAGAACGTGGCAGTGACCTGAGCAGCAAGTTCCCGGGGACTCAGACCCTTGGTATCAATTCTGCCGCCCAGACGGCCACCACTACCAAGTACTCGCGAAGTCTGCCTTCGCTTTTCCGCCGATTCAAGAGCTTTGGCGCGAGCCATATGGAGTGGCACGTTATGCGACACATTGGCCCCCAAGCGATGCCCCTTTGAATGGAACCCTTCGCCAGCATACCCTGACCGTTGTAGGGCATCGTATTCGTCCTGAAGGCCAGAGAGATACTTGTAAAACTTATCGTCATGTGGACCATGAACATTGTGTGTGAGCTGAAAGGCATACGATTGAGTGTAGTTATCAGCAATGACGAGAATCGCTCTTTCTGACCTCATGTAGCATAGTTTGTACAAGGTCTTCTTCGTCGTAAAATGTATCGGGCGCATGTGCTGGACGCAATCGTATACATATCTTCTGTCCGCCATTGATATCTATGCCTCAAGGATCAAAACAAGGCCGAGAAAAGTCTAGAAACACGTACTCAAGCCTATGAACGCGGCGACGCGCATGAATGGCTTCATTTAGGCATAAGAGAATCATCAGCCTACCAAGTAGGTTGGGGTCTCCAGGAAAGAATTCAGCAAGCACGGGCAGCTTCCAACCGTGCTTTCGCATAATGGGTTTGACGAGAGAAGCGACCTTTTGGAGCGTTGGCAGAGCACGTTCGGCCTTTGGTCGGCCTTTGAGGTGCGTGAAGGTTTGGACGAACACTTCTGACATTTCAAAGTAGCCTAATACTTCAAGGCGAAAAGAAAGAGGCGTATCTAGCCCTCGTCCCGATTGATAATACAAGTTGGTAAGCTAAAGAGACTCACTTGTCAAGAGCACCGCCCTCATTCAAGCCTAATCACGTGATGCTGATTTTCTTAATTAGGGTGACGCGTCGGACAACGCGTGGTCGCTTTGCAATTGGCTCTATCGCGGAATATGTCGGCCTGTAAATCAAAACGTGCTCTGTTGCAACTATCTAATACAAGGAAATGTAATAATAAAACAACAAATCGTGTACGCTAATCAATTGTCGGTAAACGAGGATAGAGTGCGAATAAAACAGCAATGCATGAACAAGTAAAGTAAACCATATGAGATGCTCTAATAATACAGTCTTGATATGTCGTGAGTCATGAGTCATAATGCCTAAGTCATAATCATATGCATATTGGAGGGGTTTATTGGGGAGGGCTCGGCGGTGGTGAGCGAGGGTTTTTCATTGTCGAGAGTGTATACTCGTCCATCTTAACGGCCTCGAACACACGTATCGTCCTGACATGTGTCAACTCGTCAATCTTGTCTAGTGGAGAGGAGGTACTGTCAGGCAGAGATGACAGAGGGGTAGAGTTACGGAGGGTTGCTGATTTGACAGGCGTGTCAGCGCCGGGTTTGGAGGTGGGTTGTGTGGATACGGAGTCAGGAACATCAGCATCTGTTTCTGCTTCCCAATCTGACGGGATATCAGTGGGCCAGTTGAAACGACGTCTGCGGAAGCTGTATGTTCGAATTAGCACTACAGTGGGACCTTGCGAAGGGGACAACTCACCATTCGTAATCCCAGAGTACTGCCTGAAAGTTCTCGTCGCTTTCTATTCTGTTTCCTTCTTCATCGAGGAAAGTCCGAATATAATCCACGAGAGCAGGTTTACATCCGAGAAGCGTGTGCACATTCTTGAGCGCGTGCATCTCGAGTTCCTCAGGGGACATGGGAATGAATCGGTCCGGCCAGACAATAAGACCAGGTGACTGGACAGGCGCTGAGGAACCAGCAACAAGAGTCGACGAAGACGAAACAGGGCGACTTGCTGATGCTTTTGCCGACGCCGTTGCTTCACTTAGTGTAGAGTAAGATATCCCAAGACGGTCCGCTGCCTTGGCACTGAGCTTGTCGTCGCCCCGAGAACTTGAAATGGAGATGACGCTCTGCCTGTTTCCTTCGGGGGGAGAAGATGCGGGTGGGGTAGGGGCAACAGGGGACGGTGAAGGTGAAGGTGAAGAAGCATCGTCCGAGATATCAGAGGATATATCAGGTGGCATGATTGCGTCGCGCGATATATCGAGTACGAAGTCGCTAGATATCGGGATACCCAGCTTGTGTGCAGCTTTAGCACTAACGTTCTCCGGAACACGAGAGACCGACACCGCCATGTCACCTGTAATGCCAAGTCGACCAGCTGCTTTCGCACTGAGGCCTTCAGGAATGTGGGTGTCCAATGCAGGAGAAGACGAACTTCCTGAAGTTGGAGTCAACGGCTTGCTGCTTTTCTTCGACCGTTTCTTCTCCTCCTTGTCAGGGCTGCTACCGAACCATTTGCTCCGAGTCGACTTCTTCGTCTCGGATGTGTTCTCCCCCTTATCCAAGGTACCCAGCTCATCGGCCTCAACAACGTTGAATTCCTTGTGCGCATCTTTCGGTGCCAACTTGAGCTCATAACTCTTCGTTTTGTCGACATTGCCAAATACGTGGTGTATGACTTCGGGCGCGAACTTGGATGGCTGTGAATGAACGCCGAATTTCTTATGAAGCATGCTCTGAAACACCGTCTCCATATCTCTGCAGGTTGTCGCCTCAGTGCTCCAATCCGAATAAGATTTCTGCACCGTGTCGGTAGGTTTGATGGTGACCGCCGGAATTGGTGTAACAGGGAGGTCGGCACCCGGCAACGTCGGAAAAGGAAGTTGCTGGGATGCATTTTGGTGCGAATCAGAATTGGAGATTGATGACTGTCTCCGAGTATGCTGTGATGTGGATGATGCATCTCCGTCGCTGACCAACGTCGAGTCGGTGTTGACTGACGCCGTGTCGTCCTCGTCCTCTTCGACTCCATATGCGGGCCTCGACGCAGGTGCCGGCGCGTAAGGAAAGATGATTTGATCATCGATCAGCTCGAACCTGCCGTTGATCCTGAGTACCCGATGAACTTCAGATAAAAGTGGCTCCCATTTGTCGTATGGGATGCAGAGAGACAGGTTTGCCATCCGCACAAAGTCGAATGACTTGTCCTGAAAGGGCCATGGGAAAGCGAGACTATGCATCAATCTAGGTTAGTGAATATGCCATTTTGAGAACAAGACCGTGAGCGTACAAGTTCCCTTGGAGAAAATCAATCTGTTGATGGTCGCAGGCTTCGGGTACCAAGATATCTACAATGTCAACTCCGGTTACGATGGCTTGTTTCCAATAACTGGCCGCTTCTATGAGCCAATGCCCAGCTCCGCATCCCACGTCAAGTATAGAGAACACTTCCTCGTCGGTGAAGTCGTGGAAGGAGGGATTCTCCAGAGGATTCAGCCGACTAAACAAGAGGTTTGCTTGACGATCACTGAAAATGATGGATGAATTACGGATGAAAAGTTTGAGACAATTATAGTTGACATACTTTTCCAAAATAACGGGGTCGTAAGCTTGCATATAGCACGCATCATAATCAGTGTGAAGCTTCATATTGAATCGTTTTATCCAATGATTCTTCGGTTTCGAGCGAACTGGCTTTGAAAGGAGGGGCCGAAGTTGCATTTGCCTGTTTTCCTCCAAGCGCTGCTTTTCGGGGCTCTGTCGCTTCTCTTTAGACATGACAGGAATGGAAGCAGTAGTAGAGACCGCGTCCGAGGAGCGTGCTCGGGTGGCCTGAGGAGCCGTCAGTCGTGCAGACGTCGAAGTGGAAGCAGATGTATCGAGAAGAGATGATAGGGATCGCTTCTTCTTCAATTTAGGCTTGTTCAGAGACGAGAACAAACCATGTGAGGTCGGAGGCTTGGAATCGTTTATTCGAATAGTGGGCGGTGGAGTCGAGGCAAGGGAAGAAGTCGAGAGGGTTGGTCCAGACATCTTTGGAGGACGGTTATGTTCTTTCTCCTTGCCCTTTTCTTTATCTTTGAACCCGAAGCCCATACTGAAGGAGGCTGAGCGTAGCAGGATTGATCGCGGACGAGGAACAGAAGATTCTGGAGGAGGGCGGTCGGAAAGATATGAGAAGCGCTTAAGAGTGTAGTGGCCTGGTCCTGGAGGAGCAGAAAGAGAAGGTTCTAGTTTGGACGCTGATACCCGCGAACCTGGACGGTATGTCGTCGTGGCCATTGTCAGGGAGATTGATTATATAGTTCAGGGCTATAGTGAATGGCCACTAATGGCCAGAGAGAGGGGCTCTTTGTGCTCACTTAGCGAAGCGTCTTTCTAAGGGAACAATGACGAGTGTCGGCCAACGCACGAAGGTGGGAGCTTTGAAAGAACTAATCCGACATGACAGTTATACAGTGAACCCCGGTTATCGCACGCCAAATCCATTAGGGAGCTTTACGGTCTATGATCGAAAATATCTTCCGATCACCCTTGCATCATCCAATCTTACGCTTACCACGGCTCTTCTGTCAGCCGCCAGTGTCAGATGTAAGCACTTGTATTGCTATAACTACTAGACAGCGGCCTCAGTCCTCATCCTTGCGCGGGGGCGGCCCGCATGGCTGCAACATTCGCTGTGATTGAACTAGTCACACTCCGATACATTGGAAATTTAAGCTGGACAAACCTCGGTCATTTCGAACCTGACGCGTCCTATTGCCTCGCCATCTGCGAGAGCAAGGTACGAGGCAAGAGTGGGATGGCCAACAATGGTGGCCAGAGTATCTCGATGCTGATGGGTAATCCAGTCGCTTCCAAGAGTTTTTAGGTATTTCCTTTAGCCACGAGACACAGATACAACGTACTATTTCGTCAAATCGGCATGTCCTAGTGGCCTTGTAAGTTAACAACCGTGTGAGAAGGTATAGAGACATTTACCAGTGCCAGTGTACCGAGCATGAACTTTAGAGGCAAGATGCTGTTAGTTTTTGGAGCTAGACAGCATAAATTGACGCACGATGCTCCAGCTGTGTGTTTGCTGTGTATCTTAACTCTGAGGACTGTCGATTCAGTAGAATGGTCAACTCATATTCAATGCCTTCGATGGGAAGGAATGACGGACCATGGCAAGGAGGTGTTTACAGTTGTTTCACCGAGCATTTGTTTCCGAATTTTTTGATCTCAACGCGCTCAATCATTGAAAAGTGCTCATCATCCAACTATTATGGCCAGTCTAACGGAGAGAGCAAAAGGCAAACTAGCTACTCTCTCAGCCTCATTCGACGAACTTGAAGAAGTCCTCGAACCTCTCTTCGCTCAGACTTTACCCGAGACGATCGTTGGCCTTGAACCCATCCAGCAAGCCAAGCTTCAGACTGTCTTACCCTACTTGGTCTATGATCTCGTGTTCAGTATGTCAGTCATTACTCCCGCTCATACATTCTAATTTGATCCACAGTCTACCTCAAATCGAGGGGTATCGATCCGAAAACCCACCCTGTCGTTTCAGAACTAGTAAGCACATTAAGTTTACCATTATCAGATGCCCTTCCCGACTCAAAACAGTTTTTGTTCTAGGAACGAGTAAAACAATATTTCAATAAAATATCTGCAGCCGAGAACCCACCACAGAGTATGTCTCCGTCCATCCTGATTATGTAGAGACCGACTGACCCGCGGTTTGTAATAGAACGGACGGAAATAGACAAGGACGCTGCACAGAGATTTATCAAGCATGCCATCACTCAAGCAAAACACGCACAAGTTCCAATGGAGGAAACGCCCGGCATTTCGTCATCCGTTCAAATACAAACTAAGATTACGAGCAAGATGCTTGAACGGCAGCTGTACGAAAAGAAGCTTAAGGAACAAGATGCCCGAGAGAGCGAGGAAGAACAACTCGAAGTCTTCGACGGTGATGATAGCATGGATGTTGATTCTGCAACCCCCAAACCTATTAAGAATGCGAAAGGGAAGGCCAAAGAAGTCGCTTCAGCAATCGACGATTCAAAGCCAAAAGGCGGCAACAAACGGAGAAGACCCGCCATCGATCCGTTTGCAGGTACGCCACCGTTAAGCCATATGATCGTAGGCTAACTCCCTCCAGGCTATGGTGACGACACAACGGCTTCTCCACCAGCAACCGGATCTCCAAAGGTGTTGGCTCCAGATACTCGGAAAAGTAAGAAACGGACTGTGGACGATTCTGCGAGTAACTCGGCTGCCGGAACACCTGTGCCGAGTGCTGAATCGAGTTCTGGGCCGGCGAAAAAGACAAAGAAGACCAAGAAAAAGCATAGGAAATCCCTTGCCTAAACATCTATTTCGGTCTTCGCTAGAGTTAGACGACTCGTCCTGACGGTAAAATGGTACACATTCGGAGTTGTCAAGCAAAAGTAGCAAGTAGTATGTACAGGGAATTGAAATATTTATGCGTGGGTCAGATATGGTGGTACAAGTGGTACAAATGTTACAGGTAGTACAAAAGTCGTAAGTCGTGCACATGAGCGGGGTAGCATAGAAATACACAAATACATCTGAAGAGATCAAGCGAAGATTGTACAAGAAAAGTCTTACACTGAAAAGTCGTCACATCATTCTACATCCATCGCTGCTAAAATCAGCAATACTTAACGGGGAGTTCGTGCCTGAGGTTCGTGGGGTTCTTCGTCCCCCGGGAGACCACCATCGCTGCGATGGTGGGCGCCCTACTCCATCATCCGTTTCCCCATCACCACTATCGCCCATCCCCCGCTTAGACCTCCGCCTCTTCTCCCTGACGGCCTTGACATTATCCACCGTCTGCCACGAATAAAACGACTTCAACACCACGCGGTTCTCATCACACTCGTTCTGGCCGACCTTCAACTCGTCCATGTTGCCGTCCCTCGAATCAAGGAACGTAAGCTTCCGCGCCTCGTACGCGCGCCAGCCCAGGCGCGGTCGTGTCATCCCAACAAGGTCTTTCACAGTGCTTTCAGTCACCCCACGGCAATCCGCCACGTTTGCCTTGGCATTGACCATACCACGGTGATGGCATGATTGCACGAACTCTTTGAGCACAGTGCTAGTGATATGTGTGTTGTCCGCCTCGAGGTGCTTCAGGCGCGTGCACCCCCGAACAAGACTGAGTAGGGCATCGTTGGTGAGATTGAAGGCGAAAGAAATATTCAGTTGTTCCAATGCATGGCCGGGCACCGGCACGACGTCTGCAGGAATGGGATCCGTTCCATGACTGCTCGGCGTGAGGGCAGTGAGGACAGCGTCAGTGATCTGGGAGGCATCTTCAAGGTCAATGCGGCGGATGTATGGCGTGGAGTTGAGAAGACGTATCAGGCCGTCGTCTTTGAGATCGGATCCTATGCCACTGAGCTCCAGGAACTCAAGATCCGGAACAGAAAACGCCAAGTTGGAACAAGCATCGTCGGTGAGAAGGATACAGCAAGAGAGCGACAGATGACGCAGGTGAGTTACCCGTCGCCTTATCCGAGACTCGTTGGAATTCAAACGACCGAGGTCTCTTGGAGGGACAAGGATGGTCTTCGAACCAGTGGCTTGTTCCACGTCTTGTTCTATGTTACACATAACAAAGGCATCCACAGCAGAGTTGTGTAATTGTCGCGCATAGCTAAGATCCAGGATTTCCAGGTAAGGAGCGGCCCTGCCCAAAGCAGCCATCATCTCGTCGTCTACATTTCTAAGGCCAGACATCCTCAGTTCCTTGAGTAATAAGTGGTCCCCTCGGTTTAAAGCAGTGGTTGCCATGCGTTTGATCCCATGTGCATCCATATTATTACATCTGCTAATATCCAGGGAGATGAGTTGAGGGTTGTAACTCGATAAAATACTGCAAGTGGTGTTGGTGACAGCCTTGAGTCCCTTGACGCATAACTTCTGAAGAGAGCAAGAACGCAATAGGAGGTGATGAAGCGAGTGGGTTGTCAAGGCTGAGCAGCCTTGTAAATTAATGACGGTGAGTTGGGTATAGCATAGTGATTCTATGTCAGAGCTGACACAAAGGTGATCAGACATATCTAGAAGAGTAGCCGCAGATATCTGGGTGTTGCCTGAGATGTCTATAGTCCGGATACATTGGCCGCCGATGGTCGTGAAACGGAGGATGAGAGATTTGACCATGTTGGGAAACGAGCGGAGCTCAAGGCCAGTCCATAATTGTCCATCAAAAACAAGTGTTTGCCAAGATTTCGATACCTAAGGATTACAATTGGGTTTTGTAGTCAAAACTCACCATGTGTTATAACTTACCCTGCTAAGCTTCACAAGTTCTCGAACGCCTTTGTCACGCCCCACCCATCTATTTCTAGATGATGAAGCTTTCGCCACGCTCCATCGTCCTTGCCTGATTGTACGCAGATGGTCAGCCTCGTGTAGATTTACCAAGGCCTCGAAGATATGCAGGCGAAGTTCGCGAGGAAGTACTTCGTCGAAATAGTTCTTCACAACGAGAGGGATTGGGGTGAAAATATCTAGCGTTGAAGATGGGACGATGTCCAGTGCCGATAGCGGGAATGGCGAGGAGTGTGAGCGGCCTTTGTGTTTCAAGATCGTATGATTGAAAGTTATATTTGACGACTCCTTCGTGTTATCCTGCAGCTGGCGGTCCGATGATCTCGGAAATGTAGCGTCCAGTTCATCGACTTTCAGCCCGGTGCGCCAGAGACCAGGAGTACTCCCATTGAATGTTTCAGAGTCGTTAAACAGTTTGACCGAAACGCAATTTTGGGGAGAAGCTTCCGATTCTGCTGGTTTCTTGAAAAGCCTGCGTGCAAGATTGTTGGAAGAACGTGACGATGCCAGTCTCGACCTCAGCTGGGACAAGGAACGTGCCGTGAGGGAGCGGCTGGAATGAACGGAGATGTTGGAGAGCGATCGAGGTCGATGTACAGTCTTACTAAATGATTGTTGTGCAATCGGGGTAGGAGGGATGGAGTTGGGCTCCTGAGACTGAGGATTGCTGGTCACATGAGTTAGTGGGAGGATGTTTGAAGTATAAGAAGAGGGGCCTGATGACGGCGAGGCGAAGGGCGACGTCGTAGATGGAGCGTAGAATTCCGTAGGTGAGAAAGTCAATGGAGGTAAAATAGGAGGCAACTCCCTCTCTTTTCCCTTTGAAATTGACTCTGTGGATGGTTCCATGCTCGTACTTCCAATATTCTCGTGAATGGCTGAAAAATCCTGACGTTGTGAATAACTATAGAAAAAATAGTGGTCGGAATACGAAGGTGTCAAGGGGGTCAGTAGATTTGCTGAGTGGCTCGAACCACGGCTGGTCGACGGCATGAGAGCAGAATGCATGTCGAATGGATCATTAGCAACAACCACGGGGATAGGTATGGGAAGTGTCCTTGTTACACCTTTTCCCTTTCCAGTCACCGTAACGTCTCCCAATCCCAATGTCTCCTCAGATGTGAGTGTTGCATCGTGAGAAGACATCTGAAGAGCTGATTCAAGAGTGGTCAAGCTTCCTCGTGCAGGAACAGTTTTCAAGGCCGGTATATGAAGTAAATCTGATTCATCGCACGAGTCGAAATGGAACACCTGTGGTTCCTCGTTATCGATAACATGCATATGGCTCATTGGCCACGGAAAGTGAGGATGTTGTTCAGGCGCAGTAGGATATGATTGTACAGGATCAAAAAGAGATGTTAGGGATAGGAAGGATAAGAAAGATGATAAAGATACAGGACAAAGTCTGAGGGACCAGAACGAGGATATCTTGCGTCAAGCACCGTCAGGGGCCAGAACTCCGGAGACTCACAGACTCAGTGCTCCGAGTCAGCGCGACCATCCCTCGATGCATCATCACGAGGCGGTCATGTGAACGGCATCATTCGAAATTGCGCGGCGCGCGCCTCGAGGCTGGGTCGAGGTTGGGCGCGTTTTGTCATGCAACCGAGCTATGTAACAGGAAGTTACCACAATTGTTGCATCACAGCAGGAACTAAATCTGATACCAGTTCGGATAGTTTGGATACATCTTGAAATTCTGTTGTTGACTCCGCCGTGCTGGCAGTTTATGCGTCACAATTGAGAATGATTTGTATCTTAATACATAGTATCCAACAAATTGAGTATTCTGCTTAATCGTAGGAAATTCTCTGTTCAAAACTTACGCATTACAAGGTATTTAGGAAGGACTATAAATTGGGATACAGGTCATTCAGAAGGAGGATAACAACCGTTCACTAGACCCATGTGATGATTCGGATTAGGGTTTGCTTGAAGATGACCGGAGTTCATCACCTTAGAAAGCCGTCAAAACAAAGATATAAGACTAGCTGTGAGAGAGTAATCCGTAATCTTACTCATGGCATGCTCGGCCAAAATCGACATGTTCCGCTTCTGAGCCCGATATCCACAGAATTGGTATCTTGTTCCCAGCCAGTAAGAAATACCACGATCCATATCACAGGACAGAAGCACAGGAGACACTTGTTTGACGCAACGAACCGTTAGATATTGACACATACATATCAGACAGTAACTGAAAAGCAGGACAGTTAGCGAAGTTACGTATCAATCGTGGTGGTATACAAAGTGCGAGACGTGGCATAGAAAGCAGAGCAGTGATCGAACCGGACAGGTGAGGGGGAAAAATACAGTAACATGGAAACTTTAGGAGGCCTTCTCTTTCGCCGTTTTCCAGTTTGCTGTCGCTGCTTTAAACCTACAGTGAAATGGGTCAATTAGTGCATGGATGGAGTGTCCGAAGGCAGATACCTCTCCTGATGAGTGATGTCAGGCTGTTCGTCTCTCAGACGGGCCATCTCTGTTTGCTAAGAAAAAATTACAAAGGCGGAAAGACATCCACACAACAGGCATACCATGAATTTGTTGAATGCCGTGAGCTTCTTCCTCCCCGCCCCAGAGCTAGACTTGTCTGGAAATCAGAATCAACAGATTATCCATAAGCAGAGCGCGGTGGCGTGGTAGGTCAGAGCATACTCTTCTTTGGCGGTTTTTCCGCCACAGCCTTGGTCGTAGTCCTTGGGGCCATTTCCAGAGAGTATCAAATGGATAGGGACGAGATTTGAAAGCGCCCTCTACCAGTAAATCGAATATTGGGACGACTTTCGCTAATACTAAGACCAGGAGCGCAAAGAGGGCAAGTATAACGGACTTTGAATAATGAATTCTCGACCAGAAAAATGAAGGACGCCGCTTCCTACAAATGTAGCCAAAGGAAAATGCGACCGGTGGCGATGTGAGTGGTCGGATGGTGAAATAAGTTCAGAGCCTCATTTTAGTTCAAGCGGAACTTATACCTGAAAGCATTTGTCCTTGATTCGCCCAGTGACAGGCTTCGATCAAGTCGACATTGGACCCCGATCACCTAGGCCATTAAAAAGGAGGGAATCTGGAGAAGACATAGGTGGATCTGCCTCGAGGATTCCATATTCTGCTGGATTGATCCAGCGAAATACAAGTCTTACAATTGCAAAACGATTTAGACATCAGCTGGGCCTAAGTACCAAGGCCTAGGATCAGTGGTCCGAGGCTGGCCATTGCGTCATCGGAACCTATCTGCGCACCAAATAAACTACATATGTCTTGGGGCGCATTCGAGAAGCATTGAACATTTAAAGGCATTGAACCTTCCTTATAAGTTGATTCATACCTATCAAGTGGCGTTCGCCGCGTGTGTTCGGGGTCCTTGTCACCCACAAAAATTAACCGAAAATAGATAAAACAAATGCGTGGCGAGGAAAACCGTAACATTTCTCAACAGAAAAGCTTAAGCTACGGTTACCCGTCCACAGGCTCAATGTTCCAACATAACGAGAATCACTGTAAAAATATCTAGATCAATGTCGCCACCAATCAAGTTCACACATTAACCGGTCAGATCACAGCAGTCTTGGAACCTCCAGGAGATGGCTTGACGCCAGAAATGCTATCAACAAGGCTCCTACCACTAACGATACCTGTTGTGGCGATCAAGAATTTTCGGCCTGCAATTACGAATAATCAACATCAATAATGTTACCTGAAGGAGAAAGAGATCACCTCGGTTTTGTCGGCCAACCCATCTCAAAGCGGCAATCTCTGTGTAGGTACAACCGCCCAAAAAGAATACCACTGTAGTAGTGGTCTGTTCTGATACTTGTACTGTCCAATCATATTGGAGGTGAAACTCCGCTCCAAAAAGGAAGCAAATACTCACACAATGAAGGCGACCGGAGAGTTGCAGTCTTTTGCACAATGTCGACTGTTTCTCCGGGTATAGAAGCCACCACGTCTTCGAATCCTTTCCAACCCACAATGGGTTGAGCCTGTAATGTTCCTTGTGGGGAATGTTTAGGATCGGCACCATTGGCAGTTTTCTCGGCAGGATTGCTTATGACGCCCCCCTTCTGAGCAACACACTGCACCAAGCGGATGCTGATGGGTGCGTATCCGGAATATGTAAAACTTATGTCATTCTCGACTTCATCCAATCCTTCTGGTGTATCATCAATGAGGAGACGAAGCGACTTGCGGAGTGTTGTGAAAGGATATCTTAAAGCTGAGAAAGCGGGCGGTGCTGAAGGTGGTAGAGGATTGGATACTAGCAGACCAAGAGACGGTGATGCCAGTGATAGTAATAATGGGAGATAATGATATCCATAGGCCTGTGATACTAAAAATTCATTGTATGGAACATAGTCAAAGCGATCAATTTACCTGTAATATCTCCCGTTTAAGATTTTCTAGCAACTTCGCTTTGATGCCACCAGTCGTGATGCTTGCAAGGCAGAGTAACCTTACAACAATTTGCATATCTGCGCCCTCTGCAATCATTTCTTCGATAGCCGCGATCTGTGCAGAGACTTCATAAGAAGCGAGGATATCTATGGAGTATGAGATCAAAGGAACGAGGTAAAAGCAAAACGAGCTTACTCTGCTGAATCTCTAAAGATTTGTTGAACTGCTCTGATCGTGTCGAAGGAACAAGCAACTCCGACAGGCCAGTATCTAATTTTGCGTGTTTAATTCGAAATTGGATCAAATCCATGATACGTACGAAGTCGCAAAGCTTGATGCTCCGTTTGTAGACCGCCTAGTTTCCCAACGAAATCGCGTAACTGGGCAACAGTCTTCGACTGAAGATTCACCTATGGAAATCTGGTCAAACACCAAAGCAGGCGAAACAATGAAACTTCTTACCTTGTAGTCTTCGTCTAGTTGGCGAGCCACAGCATTAAGTTTCTTGCCTACTAGAGAAAAATTTAAATCTCTGAGCTCCTCAAAAAGAGGGTCTGTTGAAGTTGTGAGGTGATACTTCTTTTTGGCATCCTTCTTCAGTGTAGATACTGGTACATTTGATGACGGAGGTGAAGTAGAAGGACTAGCAGTATTAGGATTGGCCGCCTGAGCTGGAGGTGATAGCAGAGAAGCCGGAAGTTCCACGTGTGCTTGATTTTTTGTCGATTAGCCAGCTAAGAAGACCGTAGATCTGGACCTACAGTTCTTGATACCGATCAGCTCATCGATAAGGCCTTCATAGGTGAGTTGTGTTAGGAAAGGTGTGATCATATCCACGCGCCGATCTAGTACAATTAGTGAATCCATTTTCTCGGACGGCGTCAAAAGCGTGTCCGATAGAGAGTTGGATGCTTTGGGAGTTTCATGGGTCAGCAAAGTTGCCAAGCGCTGGTGATATGAATTGAGGATAGAAAAATGATAGTATATTTGCAGTGATACACACTGCAGCAGCATCTCCTTTCCCAATTACACGAGGGAATAAGCCATACAGCTTCTGTAGGGTGATCAATGCCTGTGTTGAGTCATATATTGCCGTTTCATCTCCATCCTATAATATTCTCAACAGACATCCACAAAAGCAACATTGTGTGCTTACCACCCATAAATCTTTGAAGGCATTATCGTACTCCAATGAAACAACATCGTCTGCCAACGGAATGAATTGGAGATTGTACGACGAAATTGTGATATCTCCAAGGACACCTTCTTCCTCCAGTATCTGGGTGACAAGTGTGGATACCCGTGGTACGAGGAGGAGCGTGTAAGTATGCTTTCGTGATTCTTTGCTATGTCGTTTAATGTGGTCTACTCAAAGTCAATATAGATGGACATAACTTCACGCATAGGCCATACCAGCAATGATTCTGATGTAATTTATGATTGGTCGACACAAGTAAACGATATTAGTCGTCGTTGAAGTGAGTGCACCGGGTTCCAGCCAAAACATCTTGTCTACACCGTGATGCTACGCGCCGATTGATTGACCCTGGGTCCAAATTGAGATAGACGAAGAGCGAATTACCTTGAGAAGTGACACCTCAGTTATAAGACCAAGCGGTCCTGCTAACGACGCATCTAAGACGAGCGTCTTCGTCCCGTTGACCTTTAAGATGTTCTAGTGAAGTGTCTTGTACAGTTCAATGACGTGACGAACTGAGTTCAATGAATCAACAAGTGCCTTCCGTGCTATCTCCTTCAGCAAGGTCACGTCAACGAGAGATTCAAGGGATTGTGATGCAGCATGATCAAGTTCAGAAGTCATGAAGTAGAGGTCGTTATCTGACTTATACACCTTGCGCCCAGAAAGGAAATATGGGTCTTTTGTCCCATGGGCATTAAATAATTACTTAATTAGCAGCAACACCTTCACTGGCAACTTCCTAAAAGCTGAACCAGAGGGTTTATCCGTGAAGATGTCTATTGTGCTTCTACTTGTTGAAAGATGAGCGTGGCCACAACTGGGGGTGAAAATGAGTACAGTTAAAATGTCCAATGCTAATATGCAGATGATGATGAAATGGGAGAAAATTATACAGAGTTCCTTCGAACACTACGTCCTTTCTTCCTGCTAGTGTTCGCCGTCTTCCCATCGATAAATAGCGACGGAAGTCTATTTTCTTCCTCTAGCTTCTTAAGGACTTCCAAAGCTGCCAAATAACCCTTTTGGTTAATCTCCTCAAATTTTCCGAACTGAAGAGTTCCATACTAAACCATATCTTCAGTAAAATCGATATAAAATAAAAAAAAATGAAGAACGAACCTCATGTACAGGCATTTGAATGTAAATGCAATCCTTCGCGACCTTGGCGTCCTCGAGTGTCTTGACGCTTGAAACACTAAAACCCCGTTAAAAATGTAAATATTTGGGTCAAACACACACGAACTAGGCAAGCCGACTCTGGATCTCCGTAATCGCAGGAACATGCCTCGCATTCGAAAAGGGATTCCATCTATTCAGCAAGAGCCACCATCCCGAAATCGTGTCACCGAAGTTACGAGGCGAGTTGTCGTCAAGCTGGAACCGCACAACATTAATTTCAACTGGAACGAGAGAAGATTAAACCTACACCGCCAACGTCACATGCAAACACTTCACTGGCACCCATAGAAAACATGGCTGAGACGGGAAGATTGTCAACTTTGAGGAGAATGATGTCAGAACTAGAACATTCTAATATTTGACTATTCTTACTGTAGCCACCGTCAACCAAAAGATTGCCATTGTCACAAAGAGGAGGCAATAGGCCGACTAAGGTCATGGATGCACCTGTTCGAAAAAATTATCGAGGTGATGACATGTCCTTCTGATATCAAGAAGACTTACGAATGAACCTCCATGCATAACCTGTCTCATGAAGTTCCATTCGGGAAGTAATGATGTTCGTGGTGTTGCAGAAGTAAGGCAACCACATGTCCTCTATGTGAAGATCGTAGAAGGCCTGTAAGCCAGGTTAGCAAAGCAATGTCTCGAGCAGATTCTGTACCTTATATATTGATCTATTAAACTCATGACCCTAGAAAGTATGCAATGCTGAGAAAACAATACAGGGAAATGTCAAATCGTTATCATACCGTGGTATATGCGACGATAGGGTATGTAACATCGGAAAGTATTCGCCAGATATTACCCATTCTCCCGCTAAATTGCTTTGCGCGACCGGAGGCAGATATCAAGTCTCCCTCCTTTGCATACAACCCTCCTATAAATGAGCCTATGCTGGTGCCTGAGTTCACACGTCAGATACGGTTGCGAATAATACTTGAACCCGTCAAATCTAACCTGCAATATGATCAATTGGAATCTCATATTCCTCAAGTGCTCTAATGAGGCCCTGAAGCAAAGTTAGTACCGCAATTGCAAAACATGCATATAAGAATACCAGATGGGCAATTCCGCGAGCCCCCCCACCACCTAAAACCAACCCGATAGACTTCCCGCAAATTCTCCTTGCGAGGCGAGCAAAATCGTTGGTATGGGGTGATCGTTGGGGACGGAGATCTGCAGTGGTGCCTCGATATTTCTGAATCTCACTCTGCACTTTGTCCTTGAGATTTTTGAGCGCAATCACTGCGTCAGGGTCTTTGGGAACGGCAGCCATTTTTGGTATAGGTAAAACAAGACCCTCCACGAGTTTTAAATCAGGAATGTGGAGACCATTTCGACAGGACTTACTCGAAGTTCGACATGGGCATGCCGATGTATCCAAGGCCGATTCTACACGACTTTGAGTGCATAACAAAGCAAGAAGTCGAACCACCAACCTTTAGCCATTCACGAGTAGAACCAGGAGTCACAGAGCGATCTGGATGCAAGAGTATGAGTTCTTTACGAGCCGTCGTCTTCATCGACAGCAACAATCTCTCATATTCCCCCAAGCCCGCATCTTCCCCCATTCCCACAATCATGACACAATCAGCCTGTCGTATGCATGTCTGTGTCCAGGAGCTATTAACAGGTGAATCGGCGACGTAAAGCACCGTGCGGTATTTCTGCTCCTGGTCAGCGAGCCAGCCGGCTGACTGTAACCGATTTCAGCGGTGCTCTGAAGACTTTGGTCTGAATATCAAATTACCTTGAGCTTTCCCATCCGGGTGAAGGCATGTCGACCCAAATGACTTGATATAGATGCTTGATTGAGGAAGGAAGTAGAGGCACCGATGCCTTCAAGGGCTGTTTGCAGCTTGCGAGCAAAGGCGTCGATGGGAACATTCCTGGAGACAGGCAGAATTGCTACCGTCTTCAAATTTGTATTATTGTAACCAAGATCTGGTCCGGAGTTTCTGGCTTGAGCCGATGTGCGAGAATCGACTTCGTCCCGTACGCGCGAAGCAATCATTCGGAGAAGTCTGCTCTGGGTTAATTCTGAAAGAAGTTCAACCGTAACTTGACTTACTGGGCAGTTGTTTGAGGATTGCTAAGTGAAGAATTCAGGGTTTAAAGGTAGCAACACGACGTGAGACCTACCGAGCGGAGATCGCATTGAATAGTGTTTGAGGCATGCGAATAAGTTCCGTATCACGGATTGCGTGGACAGTGTTTCGTCGAGGTGAGCTGGTGATGACATCCAGTTCGCCGACGGTATCACCTTGACCATATTCACCTACAATCGTGACTGCACCGGTTTCCGATTCAGTGATTGCACGCAAACGGCCGTTGATGACGATATAGAAACTATCGCTGACATCATCTGGTCTCCATAATACTTGTCCAGCATTGACTTGCATCCAGTCTAGAGAAGCATCTATGTGAAGGACTTTGGGATCTTCAGGGACTGTCATCGATTACAAGCACTGCACAGGACTTACTGAGTGGCGATAACATTGATATGAGACGCCTCGCGAGAGTCAACAAAACAATGGGCCGCTTTTCGAGTAAACGTTCTAACGCTTGCGAAGACAGAAAGCCGACATAAGTGTCGGTCTTCGCCGTGATGTCAACATATGACGCAGAGTTACATAGTGAGGCTTAAGTGGTCCGTGAAATCAGTAAGGAATGTGAATATTGAAACATGGAGACAATACTCACAGAGATAACCAGCGATGCCTCCAGGTTTGACCGTGAACAAAAGCTTCTGTTGGGACTTTCTATTTGTCTTAGAATCATGTTGGCCCGAAAGTGTACTTTTCGGTGAACGAGTCGATGGAATCGATGGAGTTTCGCTGGGTAGGAGGATCTCCAGGAAGCCTTCAATTACGTAGAAGAGGCCTACACCGAAGTCAGTCCGGCAGCCGTTAAGATAAAAGTTTAATCACCCACCAGTATCGAGTTCTCCCGCCTTGGCTAATGTCGATCCAGCGGCAAAGAACAGAATCTCGACTTCATTGTCAAGACCACTCATATAATCCCCTGTTGAGGCGTTAGAGCTGGCGGTAAGGCTCGAACTGTCGTCATTGATATCAAGAAGAGTTAATGAACCAAAAGGCGAGCTAAGCGTCGGATCGGAAGACCGTCGAATGTCAGAAGGCGGCATTGCAGGAGAAGTCTCGACAGACTCGTCACTTCCACTTAATGGCGACTGTAGGAGGCCAATTGATTTAGCGATACACGACATAACTTCTTCTCTGAGATCAAAATCATCTAATGAGGCTCCAGTTATACCCCTCGAGTCTCGCTCTGGGACCTTGCTACGAGGAATGCGTGGGGTGTTTAGAATACTGTAGGAACGCTTCCGGAAAGCTTCATCTATTGACATCGACGGAATCAGAAGATCTCCAGCTTGTACCGTGTCCCTCGGATTTCTCGTGAAGGGAGATGTCTGGGGAGAATTGTTACGCCTAGGCTGTGGCAGGTCAAGATCGATAGTGGACAACCTCTTCGCATGTCTGGAAGTACGGCCTGAAAGCTTGGAAGTATCTTTCGACGCCTGAGTCGAAGTACTGGAAGGTTCACGAGATACAGTCCGGGATGTCGGGGAGTTAATGAAACTGAAGTAGTCGCTTTCAGTCTCAGATTGTCTGTCATGAAAACGTTGGCGAAGGTATTGAACACCTCCTGATTGATAGAAGGAAGCTGGGAGAGGATGGCAAGCGATATCATTGATGGCTTTCTCTGTCCGGAGAACCTCACTAGTAAGCCCAAGATACTTGTGAGCTGCATGGAAAGTGGCACGAGAAAATCGGGTCAATATAACTAGCAAACCGTATGAATTGTTTTGGAAAGTGAGAGGGCACTTGGAAAGTACCTTGTACAATGTGACCGGTAGCCTTGGGGAAGTTCTTGGTGAGGCGTCGAAAAGCTTCGGCTGGAATGACGGCTAAGGTACTGTCTTCCGTGGCACGTGCAACAACACCACCACGACGCACTGGAATCGGCTGTACATGGGTTTGAGAGAATGAAGGTATACGATGCAATCCAGAGCCCCCGAACGAACTCGGAGAAAGTGAAGTTCCTCTCGATGGTGACATCACCCCCATAGCATGCACTGTCGAAGCCGTCGACGAGACTGAGGACTTCCGTTCATGACCTTTTGACTTGTCGAGGTCTAACTGAGAAACATCCGAGTTTGCTCGATGTCGATAAGACAAATCTCCCGCGACAGGCTCACTACCAAATTCGTCGTCAGTGTTTGGAAGGTCTTCTGAATCTTGCCAGCTCATTTTGACATCCTCAGTAAAGAGGCTCAAGATAGTGAACAAACTCGACAGTGTCCCTCCGCACCCCACCTCATTGAGCAGCTGATAACCATTCAAGTTCTCATGATCCCAGAGATTTCGCTGAGATTCTGGGCTGCCTGTTTCAGCAAATACTTGCACCATTCCGTCGACGACACAGTAAAAGTTTTTGTCTTGGTCAAGAGACATGCTGTCTCCTGCTATAAGACGTCTGGTCTGAAGGTGTCTAGCAAGTTCGTGGAAGACCTGAAGAAGGATGAGAGATTGTCTGAATTTATAGTGACGATTCTTACAGGCTTTTCTAACTGATACGAAAAGTTAAGTTAGATTCAATCAAGTGTTTGATGAGGTAACACTCACAAAACCGAAGACCCGGACAGCTTGAAGAAAGTCATCGAGATAGTTGTGGAACGTGGGAGGTGGATCTTCAAAGATACGACGCGTCAAATGACCCAAAATAAGAGGGCAAAGAAGTAGTCACCTGGATTGACATCTGGATGAAGTTCATTCACATCGGGCTTGACAAGTGGAGGTTCCTTTAACTGAGTATAGTCATTGAGATAACGGAAACGAATCCAGTAGTTTAGTGCGATGGCCGAGAGGACGAAAATAACGAAAAAGTTCCAAAAGTTCAGCTATAATGGATTGCATCAGTCAAAATGGCTCTGTATGCAGGTTTTATAACCCAATTGGTTTACCGTCAAGGTCATAGAGTAGGAGAGGATGGCATATATGTACCGTGGCACAGTAATGGTAACCAAGGCTATCAGCGCCCTAGCACAAGACAAAACCCACACTGTAACCAGACACATGTTCACTCAATCTATTGGCAGAACAGAATCCACAGAGCAGACGTACGAATGACCCAGAAACATGCCGACACTAGAGACACCAAAGGGTGTCTGTTACCACTCTCTAGCACATCTACGGCGTCCATTAGAATTCAGTGAAGCAGAGAGAGGGCCAGGATAGCTTGCTGAAATCGTCGATGACAGGAAGATAATCAAAAGCGTGTAGTTGGCGTGCGAGTCGGGTTCAAAGCCAAAACGGCCGTTTCGGTCCGGTCTAATAAGACGTCATACACACGTTTACACCTTGCCTAATAAGTATGACAATTATAGTATCTAATTGACTTGTCGACCGGACCGACTGAGGTAATATAGAGTGTCATACTACATATACCTACAGACTACACCACCTCCTTTAGAGGAAAATACCTCTAGAAAGTATGTTCCGTCGAGTCTTTTCCAATAGCGGATGTAGACGAAGATCCGGATGAGACACTTGACAAGATTCTGTCGATATAATTGGCCCCACTCCTAGAATTATCAAATGTCTGTTAGCTTTGGGTTGAAGACGGGGACGGCGAGACGAACCATTTCTGGTGTGTCAACACGTCGCATCCAATTTCCTTTTCTTTGCGTTGGATTAGTTCCACATAAGCCAACATACCATCTGTTTTGTAGCGAGCTGCTAGTTCAGCTATAGTGATGAGAGTTAAAGCCTGGTTCAGGAGCGACTGTGGAAGGAGATACCTGTAACGACAGCATTGCTGTGAAGGCCGGCCAACGAAATCAGTTGAAGAACAAATCTGACGAGAACATAATTAGTTGAAAGATGTTATAAAACAAGAAGAAGATTTCGGCTACCCTTCCTTTGCCAATTCCCACACGAAATTCTTCAAGTCCGCGTCTAGTAAAATTCCGAAGTCAACTGCGTGCTCAATTTTTGACATTGAACAAAAAGTATTCCACCTGAGAACCCGTGTTGTGACCAGTTGAAACTTGGGCTCAGATTATACACAAACCATCTGATGACAATGATTAGGTGAGAAACGTATCTTCAATAAGAGTGAATGGAGAGACATACTTGCCAGGATACTTCTCTCGGATCTTCCTTGCAAAGTATCTGGCTTGCTCAAGATCCGGCGACTTGGTTTCGAGCCACAAGAGGTCCGCGTATGGCGCGTATGTCATAGTTCGTTTGATCGCAGCCTGAAGAGGCAACAGAGGAAGGATGTTAGCCACATTCGCTGCCACAAAACCGGGCACGGACGGACCTCAATGCCACCGGTGTAGTGATAGTAGCCTTCACGGGTCCGTGGAACTGAAAAAACTCAGAAAACATACGGAGGGAGTGTCCACACAATAACTCACGGTTACTGTCCCAGAATACAGGTTCACCTAAGATATCGGCTGCAACAGTACGCGCCTCGGTATTCGACTTTCCGGCCGCTGCAGAGAGATATGAGTTATAAGCCTTGGTTTTGTCGGCAAGGTTTGACTTGTCGATCGCCTGCTTAACAGCTATACAAATCCAACTCAGCTAAAGAGACTCCATCATACTTGTTATCCTGACCTTGATTGAGAGTAACCAAATCGTGACTGGCGGTCCAGTCCTTTTCTAGTTGATCGATCTCAGCACCGGTTGCACCCCTTGCCTCAGCTTCCGTGATGACTTGGGCGAGCGACTTCGTGTCCTTCGTAGTTGTCCCGAGAATGAATTCGTGGTCCGCGATGTCAACGTCTGACGCTATTAACTTGCCAGACTCAGAGTCAGTGCGAGCAATGAGGAGCATGGTCGATTTCAGAATATCCGTTTGGAAACGTGCAGAGATGAGCCGTGAGACATGAGTAGAAGTCGGCACAAGGACTTTTCCTGCAAGATGGCCACACTGATGAATTATCAGAGGACTTGTGTAAACAACAGGAGCAGGAAAAAGGACAAACCTTTTTACCGCCGTGTAATTGATCTTCAAGATGGATGGCAGACGCTCCCTTGATATGAAGATTGAGCTTCAGAACTACTCCGAGAGAAATGGTCAATCTCACCGATTCCGCGAAAAGCTTGACAAGTTTCATCACAGCAGAAAGACCTCCATGTCTAGCAGAGCAGGAAATAAGGAACGGAATATCATAGCCATTGAAATGCTAACCCAGTATCAGCATCTGCAATTATAGGTCTGAGATAGTCAGTATAGGGCAACTTTGCCCTTTGCTCTGGAGGAGTAGCCATCCGTTCATCATAATGTTTCTTGTCGTGCAGTTGTTGGGCACGGAAGATTCGATGAACCTGGTTGGGGACGGTAGTGTAAGGATAATCACTGGAATCCATAGGCTAGTAAGTCCAGCAATTCATGAATGTAGGCTAGCAATTACCCGAGGTCTGGTCCAACTTCATTGTTGCCGGTAGTAAGAACGCTGGAACAGGCCCAACCTGAAACGTATACAACTTCTTGATGACGCGCCATTTGAGACATCTGGACTGGATCGATTGCTCCCATAGTATGGACCGGCCTTCCTTCGCTCGCAGCTTTGGAAAAGACGTCATGGAGCTTGTTTGCAAGTACCGTCGAAGGAAGAGGTAGCACGGGCATTGATCCCTGCTTTGAAGCAACAGCGGAAGCGGGATAGGTACGCTTGATATCTTTGAACCTGGGTTGGGCAAAGAACTCCTCCATTTCCTGAGTTCGCTGCTCGAAGAGAGCAGTCTCTTCATCGGCGGAAGGTTGTTGAAGTGGAAGAGAGGGTAGGGCGTTGGCCGTGGAAGACATGGATCGGACTGCCTGAGAAAGACCAGCTGCCCTCAGGCCAGGTCGTATAGCGTACATGGTGAATGTACTAAAGAGACTCCTCTCGGAGCAGCTTTTTTGAACGCTCCGAGTCTCAGGCCGGCTATTCTGACCGGTAATTTGAGGCTCATATCACATGTCATGTCATACTTTATAAGTGTACAGCCACCTTTAAACGCGGCCGAATCCATACTTCCTGAGAGTATGTATGTACTTACTTATCCTAGGCTTAAGCACCCTCCCGAAACGTGGGACGTTCTTGGTATGAGACCAGACAGTATCCTATCCTATGTACTTATTCAGTCCTCCTACTTTCAAGCCCGGAAGAAAACACGATCGGCCGTGTCACTGTGGGGTGTTCCGGGGGTTCCGGGGTTAATACAAATTCGGACTTAGATCATCTTATCACTTTCCTGCTTGTTAACGTAGAAGGGATTCAAGGGAAACGAAACGAAAAAGATATCTTGTTTTGGTGAGATCGAGTGTGCGCGGGGAAGAGAAAGATACGAATATGTAGCTCAAAAGTTGAAGAGGATTATTCATGAGCATCTCCACCGTCCTTATTGTCCTCGGATTCTTTGTCTTTTCCAGTACATATCAATATATTGAAGTACGAGTCCAATGTTTCTTTGTACGTGAAGGGAACATGTGCCAAATGATGGATTTGAATGATGCGAGTGATCATGGTGCATTGTATCACTGTATTATACAGGTAAAATGGATGCTAATAACCACTCATTACAAATGTGAGAGAAGTCATGTACTTGTCCATTGTGGGGCGGTGTGGGTGTGAAAGATGTCCGTGAAGAAACGTGTTGGAATAAATAATGAGTTGGTCCAGTCTGGGCGGTCAAATGATTCTTAGAGCACGGGATTTGGGCGAATAAAAACAAACAACCGCTAGCGCCACATTTGCTAGGGTGATCGGGAGGGACACTGCAACTGCTACAGCAGAAGACACGGTGGAGACTATTTCCATGGCTTGGGTCTGAAAATGGGATGTAAAGGTCGGCTTAACACTGGGTTGCGTGCGAAATCGTGCATTGGGGCCAGCATCCCTCATTTGCAGACCTCGTTCGTATGCGAAAGACAGGCTAAGATCTCGATTGGCACGATGGAGAGCAATTGATCCACTGCAAGATGGGCCAGATTCACTCTGGTAGTCGGGGACGATGACGACGGGTGTGGAAATGTCAAGAGTTATTCTCATTCTCCGCAACGGCAGGGAATAGTATGGGTTGCTGGGCGGCGGCCGTTGATCGTATACACGACATCCATGGTCTTTCAAGGTCAAAGTAACGGCGTCCCATATAGACCGGATGAAAATCTGGCAATCTACGAGGCGCGAGGATTCAGAAGAAAGGTACAATTCGAGCCAGGTGGAACAATGAGGGAAGACTTGTTTCTGGTTCCAGAGGTCGCAATACTCCAAGGCACGTTGATACTCCATTCCGCGATCATTGAGCTTATGATTGTTTCCTCTACAAGAGCACGCGCCGGAGAAATGATCCCACCCCCATATATCGGAACCGTATACTTCTTGATTATATGAGAGGCAATCTTGGCAAAGCAGCATGCGAAGAGAGGCTTCGTAACGGGCGAGTGCACGAGTCGAGCGTCTAAAGAGATGTGTTGTGATGGCAGGAAGAAGATGAAGGCGAATCATGAGAAGTATCTCTGTGGGAAAGACTATGGCTGACGGTGCTGTGCGGAGTGTTCTGTTGAAGGAGTGTTGGAGGATGGTGTCGAAAGTACGAAGTTCTGGAGATAGATATGCGAGCGAAGTATGCATGAGGACTGACCTCGAGGTGCTGATTCTGGGTTCAGTCATGGTGCATGAGAGAAATCTGCAAAAACGAATGATCTAAGTAGCAGTTCTTGCAGTGGGTCACAGATTTGAATAATTACGGATGAAAGTGGTCTTTCGGAATTGACGTGACGTGCACCTCCAGTACAAGGCAGGTCAGGCTTCTTGGTACAAGGGAGTCATAGTCGAGCAATGAAATGAGTTCGCACGTCGTGGCATTACTTATAAATGGCGTCTGCTTCGAGGCAGGCGCGAGAAAAGGAAGGCACGCCCGAAATGCCAGCTTCTCCGCGAGAAGCCTTACAAATAAAGAACGAATGTAGTGCAGGATGTTAGTCAAGCACTATCATACGTTTGCGTACACCGATGGAAAGCGATATCATGAATGTACTAGCAGGTGGAGGGAATGAGCAAATCGGAGACTCCAGATGAGACTTTTAACCAACTATTCCAAAGGAATATCTTGGGCGGGGCTCTAAAAAACTCCGCGGCATGAACTCTAGAGAACACAAGCTTAAGAAGTGAAGCGGCTTTCAAACATGCTTTTCTGCTGAAGGAATCTGTATTGATGGCAGTCCTTGACGTTGACTTCAGATGAATCTCCTTGGAGGTTGCTGTACTCCGAGGAACTGTAATTCAGCACTACTTACTCATTTTTTCTTCGCTGCGGCATCGGTAGGATTGAATTTGCAGCCTTGAACCTCCTTGAACACTGACAGCCTCGAATGTAGAAGCTAGATGACTCACTCGAATCTGGCAAATTGAACCCGCACTCCGAATGGCCATCCATGGGTGGATCAAAAGTTGCTACAGTGCATACTATGAAACGAAACTCCAGCAACTTCAGAGTATATGGTGTCAGTGCCGCAAAGGCTTGAAATTAAACGATTGGCACAGAAGAATCTCGACAGAACGACCCACTCCTCCTTCTCTAAGAATACCTACTTCACGTTCTATATCATCTTGTACTGGGCGCTCACTCTAGGATTCCGCAAAAATGCTTTCGCGATTGACGAACATGAGTGGGATCGCGTTGCGGGACTGGGAGTTGCATTTTGACACCGCAGGGGAAGAAGGATCATCTTCGACAGCAGGAACTGCATTGGTATGCGTCGGCGTTTTTGTTCAAGTACTTCTATTGAAAATATTGTTTCCGTAGGTGATCGATCTACGAGCGTTGCGGTCGCTCATGCCCCTACTCCCGGAACACGCGTTCCAATATTTTGCTTCGGAATACGCAGCCTCAGCGTGCCATAGTCTAGGGAACATCATCAAGAATGATATGAATCACGTCGTAGAGGTCTTGTCTAGTCTGGAGCGTAATCCTTCAGATGACCCCTCTGAAAGTATTACCGAAGTCAGTTACACTCCCTGACTTAGACAATTATTGATTGGTTGACTAGGATATGGACGTCTCTTCTGCTTGCCCGCTCAATCTTGTTTCTTTACCCTCTCAAAATTATGACATTCAATCCTCCCATCATGAAGACGTTTTGGGGCAGCTTTCAGATGTCGTGAGTATCATGAATATCCAAGACAGAATTGCCCACCCTTCATTCAATCAATTTTAACCCAGGAACCCGATGAGACACAGGATTCTGAACCGTGTCGTCCAAAATTCACGATCCCTATAATCCTTGTTTCTCCATGTGCTCCATCGGAGCATCATATGGCTTGTCGTGTTCCTATTCAGAACAGCGCGTTTGGTGATCAACTTACGGTTCCTAGTCACCCTGCCCTCAATCACATATTTCCTCCCATGGTGCTTCCCCAACAACCTTCTATGGCACTGCAAAGTTGGACATGGCGGTCGGGACACTGGCAAGCTACGCTACCTTCGATACATGAACAAGAATTGAAGGGCTTGTTCTCGCGAGCTCTGAAACGAAAAAGAACACGTCGCACGCGTATCCGTCCGTGAGCTCTGCGCAAGCACAGCGAAATTCCCTTTAGCTTCGCCAGTAGTGGTGCTTATGACTTCATGACTGTGTTGTGCACAAGATACCTGTATTTTTAGCCACATGAACATTCTTAGACAGGGACAAAATGCCATTGTAATATCATTGAAGCCAAAGGCTCAAAGCAAACGCTTGGTTATCTCGTGTATGTAGTTCCGTAATAGCTCAATGGACACTCGTGAGTTCTGCAAAAAGGGCTAACACGTGCGTGTCAAGAGTGACGTTGACGCCAAACGTGGTCTACGTTCAAGTTCTCTCTTTCAACTCCGAGTACACTCTTTTCCAGTTAGAAGGTTTCTCTCGCCTGGCTTTTCGCTCTCAACAGTGGTCTCAGGGAACCGTTACCTTCCCGCATCGTTCATGACTCTTAAAGCTCTCTTCTACGCCTACGTGCTTGGAGGAATCACGTTCATCCCTCTTGTACTCGCTGGAATCATTTTCTTCACTATCTACACCTCTGTTCCCGTAGAAGATGCCAATGCAATTAAGAAGCGCAGAGAAGGTCCGAGTGGTGGCACGACGTCAGACAGCGAAGACACCCTAATTCCTACAATGGAGACCGACGACATCCCACGTACTCGGAAGGGGTGGCTTACTATGCGGAGAACCTTCGAGGAGACCACGTCTGACGGAGGTTATGTGACAATCATGCGCTCCTTTCTCGAAGCGCGATCGAAGGATTCAAAGCACTCGCGGCCAAAGGACATGTGGTATGTCGTTTTGAAGGGTACAGTGCTTTATCTCTACGAGGATGAGGAGATGACGGAATGCGAAGCGGCAATTGAGCTGGGTGGACATGAAGTTGTCATATATCCTGAAAAGCTTTTGGACGGGGAACTATTCACAAAGCGCAACGCGATATGTCTTAAGCCAAGGAAGAAAGAGGATATGGAGTATATGCCGAGCGTGACGAAGGAGATGAAGCTGGGTGACGACGTTGAGAACGATGAAAGGAAGAGCACGAGCCCGAAACGGCAGGAGAAAGAACGGAATAGACCGCTCGAAGTCGAAAAAGCAAAGCAGGCCGTTAGAGAAGAGGCGCTCAATCATAACACTCCGTGGTTCATGTTCGTACGCTCGTGCATAGAGATGGAGGACTGGTATTTCGCCCTCATCCACGCGTCCACTCAACCTAGCAAAACACCTACGTTGGCTCCGTTGCAGTCAGTCTTCCTATCCACAGATATGCATCGTCTTGTTTCTACCTTGGACGAGCAACCCGATGTCATACCTACACGGTGGTTGAACGCGCAGGCGACGGCAAATATCAGTATCGGAAAGTCTTACACGGTCAAATTGGTCCTTGCTGCCGTTCTCAAAGAGCTTGAGGGCAATCTCTTGATTAAGATCAAGCGACCTCCGAGCAGCCGCATCTGGTACGCGTTCACACAAGCGCCACGGATGGTATTGGAAGTAGAACCCATCGTCAGTGATCGGCAGCTTACTTGGAGCATGATTTCGAGCACCATAGAAGCGAAGCTGAAGGAGATTGTACGTTCAAAGCTTTATGTCTCTAGCTTGTTTTCTTATCTTTTTCTTCAGGTATACGAGTCTGTGGTTCTTCCCAACATGGACGATATAGCATTTTTCGACAGCTCAAAGTTCGCACACCGTGGTGGCATATGGAATGACGCATCGAGACACGAAAAGCCAGTTGTCCCTCACAACGCCGCTGTTGACGACCCCCAGTCAGTTATGTCTGGACCCATACCAGATAATACTACGCCCATCGTCGAAGAGGCGATCTTACAAACTACACAATCTATAGAAGAGCTCACCGTCCCTGTCGAATGTATTCCATCACCGCCTCCACTAGTTGAGACTAGCAGTACACCACAAGTAGAAATATCAGATATCCATTCGACAGGCAGACGACGACGTTCTTGGTTCTCGAGTGTTAGAAGCGAAGGGTCGACTCCTGGTAAAGGGATCTTCTCTGATCCTGACGACGAAGAGATCGACGACGATCTGCGGCGTGGTCGCTCGAAGGATTCCGATAAGGCCAGCATTGCGTCCTCCAGGTCGCGGTCGACGCCGCAGAATTCGGGTTCCCTGGGAGGTAGCTGTGACACGGCACCAGAAACTGATGATGCCTTGCTTCCTAATACCTCTCTAATACCGCAAGTTACCCGTCGATCTTCGTCTCAGCACTCCTCCAAACGTGAACACACCAAATCGCTGTCCACGGAGTCTGCAAAGGGTGAACCTGATGATGTCGAGGCTGCCACATCTAAGAAAACCTCTGCCACGAACTCCAACAGTGCCGCCTCTTTTTTCACGACGTTGAAAACGCGCGCTGGGGACAAGCAAGCTCTCAGTAACACGGCCAAGGAGGCAATGCGAAAATGGGGTGTCAACTGGGGAGTCAAGAAGGACGCTAATAGCGGAGACGTCTCGGACCATGGTTCAATTGGGTCAACAATCAGCGCACGGTTACGACCTGATACCACTTTCAGCGTGGCGAGCAAGGCTCGTGCGAGTTATGCAGAGGTACGAGCGGCTGTGGCAGAAAGAAAAGGTCGAACTACTGGTGTAAACGACAACACGGCAGATCAGAGCCGCTCTTCGTCACCTTCATTGCCCGTGTCTATTCCAGAAAGTTCGAGGGGCAAAGCTCGATCAATAAGCAATCCCCGGCCAGGACCTGAGCGTGCCCCTCCAAATAACGAATTCGTTGGTCCGTCGTCATACCCTGAGAGCGTTACACTATCAACGTCCGCGAATTCAACTTCCTCTTCCTCTTCCAAACACCTGTCCACAAATGAAGTGTTGTCACGTAGGTCACCTTCCCCAGTATCACGAACGACAACCGAAGGGGAAGGTGTCATAGCGTTTCCGCCGTCGAAGCCCATACATGTCGTTCAACCCACTGCCAAGACTATGACGATACCTGGCATTCACGCAAGCCACCGTGGCGAGGTTATGTCCATGGGTTACGTCGCGCCACCGCAGCCGCCTGCAATGAACTCAGCCGAGGGTAAATCCTCAATCTACCGCCTCTTCAAGACCTCCACTGGGTCAAGTTCGGGACCTGGCTCTGGATCGCCTCGTCCTCCATCGCCATCAGAAGTGCAACCAGCATTGGTGCCTCAGTCATCAACACAAGAAAGTTCTGTCACCTCTGTTACCTCGAGTGAACAATCCAGGGACGCCTCGTTCCTTGTTCTTCCACCACCCTCGCCCGTGAATGTAGCTACCGCACCAACATCTACGGTAATGCTCGGTCCGACTTCATCGCGTGTTCCCCCACCACTCCCACCCCGCTCCCCACAGGCGCGTCCACTTTTACAATCGACCCCGTCAGAAGCCCAAGAAGCATTGAAAAGCATCGCGAACAAGGATGAACGAAGGCGTTCAGCGTCGTTTGAGAACGTCGTCGCACTTGCAGTAACAAGTCAGAATGACAGCGGTGTTAGTGACTCCCCAAATGTTCTCAAAGGCACAGATGCAGATAAAATCACTCGTGATCGTGCTACTGTTCCTGCGTCAGATGAAGACCCTCCCGCTACCTCTACGGCTAAGCCATTTACCCCGAATCCAAATGCACCTCCATTACCCCCTCGTCGAACACCACAAGTTCCATCAGAAGCACAAACACAGGCTTAGTTAGAGCCACCAGAGAAGGATCCACTGATACATCAAATACTACATATCCCCGCCACGGACGGCCATCTTGCTAACTCAACCTTGTACGTCAAACAGTAGACTGGTATCCAGTCCCTCTATGGACACAAGTCTCCTCATCGGTCCAGCCACATATTACAATCCCGTCTTGGTCTGTCTTGGTCCACTTCTCTCCGAGCCATCCATTCGCTTGACTTTTCATCGTACTTACTATTCTTTCTAACAACCTCCGTAATATTGGCATTGTATGTTGCATCAAGTTCTGTGTTTGTGTATTATCATGAAGTTTTGATATCGTAGCGCCCATCCATATGGCGACCAATGCTCTCTCAAACCTTCAGAAGAGGTTGAAAGCCAACGCCTACTCTCTCAAACCGATTTCGAACAATATAATCACTCTTCACTAAGTAGCTTTACTGAACAC
>JAGGAS010028220.1:37496-53267 GCA_017657355.1 Termitomyces sp. K1Ac | reverse complement strand
CTCGACCTCGTCCGGAAACAGGCACGCGCAGCCAACCTTGTCGCTGTCACCGACGCCGTCAAGCAGGTCGCGTCTGTCGTCGAAATGGGCCGTGTCGCACGCGCACTTGTCGGTGCTGGCCAGTGGGGTCAAGCTTTGGGCGTCATAGAGGAAATGGACTCCATGTGGTTAGAACAGACACCCAAAACCCCTATGCCCACTCTGTTAGAGGAAGACGAGGACGCTCCTCCTGTCAAAAAGATACCCTTGTCTTCTCTTCGTGCATATGCCGCACTTCCAGAACATTTGCGTGCTCTCACCATGGAAATTGCTGCGTCCTTGTCGTCAGAGCTTGTATCTGTCTTGCGAGACGACCTTGGCCAACGCAAGGACCGTGACACCGATCTAGACCTTCGTGACCGTCTACGACCGCTGCTTCAGGATCTTGTGCGTACACGGGGTGTCAAGGAAGGACTGTTGTCGTGGCGCGAAGTCGTTCTGGGTATAGTCCGTCAGATTGTTCGATCGGTAAGCACTGCTCGCTTTCCCAAAGCGCTGTATTAACCATCTTCCAGCGTCTACCGAAAGAGGACGAAAGCGAAGAGGCTAGAGCTTTCAATCGGTGTGTCGAATGTACGATTCCATCTATATTTCTCACACGACTGCAGAACACATTTCCGTGACATGCGCCACCCGGAGTTTATACTCCTTCTACAAAACTTGTACGCGGACCTTTTGAAATGCATCGAAGGTATCCAGTCGCAAGGAATCGTCATCGTGAGCATTCTCGAAGCAGAAACAGGCAAGCTCAAAGAACTCGGGTACGTTTCTTCTACCTATCCTTCAAACCAACCATCTACATAACCCACCCAGCCCTCCACCACCGACCTCCTCTTCCCTCACACCCACCCAAGCCCAAGACGAACTAACTGACCTCCTCGCCTCCGCCGCCGAGCTCGCCAACACCCACTCCGCGACGCTCATCGCCTTCCGGCACGACGAGCACTCCGTGCTCGAGCTCGCGGACTTCCTCTCCTTCTTCACCGTCTCCTGGGCGTTCGTCGTGCGGTGCGAGGTCCTCTCGCGGCGCATGATCGTCGGGCTGCGCGGCGTCGTCGTGGGGCAGGCCAAGGCGTTCCTGCAGGCGTTCCACCAGCGGCGCATCGCGAGCTCCGCGAAGCTCGTGGAGGACGAGCAGTGGACGCCGGCGGAGATCAGTGGGGCGATGCAGAGGATTGTGGATGCGGTTGTGGGGTCGGCGGTGGGGGATGCGCCGGAGCTGGTTGTTAAGCCTGAGGGGGCGACGGCCGGTGGGGCGGCGATGGATGGGCAGCCTGTGTCGGCGCATACGCCGGATGAGACGCCGCCTCGGTATATTAAGGACGCGTATTCGAGCGCACCGGGGTTCGACGCGGTGACTGGCGCGCCGGCGTCCAAACACCTGCGCATCGAGGACCGGACGTACTTTGCGGTGGGCGCGACGACGGAGGTGCTTGTTCTGCTGCTCGACTATTTGCGCGTGGTGGTGAACCTGCCGCTGCTGACGACGGACGTGATGAGCCGCGTCGTGGAGTTTTTGAAGGCGTTTAATTCGAGGACGTGTCAGGTCGTGCTGGGGGCGGGGGCGATGCGCTCGGCGGGGTTGAAGAATATTACGGCGAAGCATCTTGGTGAGTTGGTGCAAGTGGTTTTCTTTTGGGGGGGATGACTTATGGTGATGTATGTGGATGTGTAGCGCTGGCATCGCAGAGTCTGTCGATCATGTACGAGCTCATCCCGTACGTCCGCGAGACGTTCCGCCGGCATCTGAGTCCAAAACAAGCCGTCATGCTCATCGAGTTTGATAAACTGAAAAGGGTGCGTGGCTTTTCCAAAGTCCAACCCTCGGTGCACGGTGCACGGTGGAAACTGAAACTGAAACTGTGGATCATCAGGACTACCAGGAACATCAAAACGAGATACATTCCAAGTTGATTGCGATTATGGGGGATAGGCTTAATGCGCATATTAGGTCGCTTCAGGTGAGTGAGCGAGTGAGCGTGATTTGGTCATTCCCCCCCTTCCCCCTTTTTCGCCACGCTTCTTGACTTTGTGTTATCGCATCTCGGCGAGGAATGGAAGTGTTCGCGACTGCATTTGCATTCGCTGCTTACGACACCCCCACGAGCACGAGCACGAGCACGAGCTTTTTGAATTATGCTTTTCGTGGGGTTTGGGGCAGGCTTTGGGGTCGGGTTCGGGTTCGGGTTCGGGTTGGGTTTTAGAGCCTGAATGTGATGGTCCGGTTAACCTTCTTCTCTCTATTCTGTTCCCTTTCTCGATTCTCGGTGTGTATTTTGGGTTTGGGACGTTGAGACTGATTCGCGGGGGATTCTTGTAGGTCGTGGATTGGAACGTGTCCTCCCCCCCCAAGCCAGGTGGCGGCGGCGTCAATGATTATGTTGAGATTCTCGTCAAGGAAACTGTTACGCTGCACAAGGTGCTCTCGCGGTATCTTTCTGTGCCGGTCGTTGAGGTTCGTGTTCTGTGTTCTTTGTTTGGTCACTCTTTTTCCGATCTATTGCCGCTTCTTCCCCCCTTCCTTTAGTATGTCATGACGCAGGTGTTCGCTGCTATCAACCATGGACTATCAGAAGAGTATAACAAGATCGAGCTTCCGAATCAGGAGGCAAAGACTAGGTATGTGTCACGAGAAGAGATACGCAAACGAACGAACGTTGATCACGATGGATGGTTGGCTGATCACGTTCGTGATGCTGCTTCGTTTTTTCGTTTTCGTTTTCTTTTTCTTCTTCTTTTTCGTTTTGCGTTCTCTTCCTTTAACGTTATTGCCAGATCGCTGACCACCTGTCCCATCTATGTGTTTTCTTTTCTTGGCCCGTGCCGTTGGTTTACTCAATTCAATTCTCATTGATCTCAACAACAAACAATGATTTATGTACACATTCCAAAGGCTTCTGGCAGACGCCAAATACCTCCATCAAAAACTGTCGGCATTGAAGAACGTGGCTCCCCCTAGTGCGATGCTCGTGACCGTCGTTTCGGAGAAAACCGTTCCCAGGACTGGACCAATGCCCAGTCCGTCGACCAGTATTGCTGCGCCGCCGGTCCAGACGCCCACACGATCTAATACGCTGTCGTCAGCGAATCAGCGATTGAAGGGACTCCTGTCAGGCAAGTCCGCGAATTTCGACAAGGCACTTCCGACCCCTGTGCGTTCCTCGTCGTTCGCGGCGCCGTCACCGCCGCCGCTGAACGGGGCCAATGTCCATCGCGAGGAACTGCGACGCGCTTCGACGACTTCCGCGTCGAGTCTGCCCCAGTCCAGGAAACTGTCAGCTGGGTTCAAGCAGGTTGAGTTGCCTCTGAATGGAGGAAGTCCAAGTCCGGGTCCGGGTCCGGAGTCACAGCAAAATGGGCCGGAAACGGCAGCGAAGTTCCCCAAAAGGGAGATTGAAGACCAGCGAAGGACGTTGGTACCCGGCCTGCCTCCTACACCTACGCCTACACCTACGCCCCATGACACGCCCTCGTCCCCCCCTGAGCGTGTTGGGCCTGATCCCGACACGGAGCCGGAAGCACTGACAGGTCCAAAGACAGAATGTGCAAAGACCAGGACAGGAACGGAAGGGGGCACGGATGAAGTCGGTCCGGAAATGGTTTCCGGCGGTGGGGCCCTGGGGGCGCTGGGAATTGATGAGGGTGCGGTGTCAGGTGCCGGCGCTGTGTGCGCGCAGACGGATGGGGTCCCGGAGGCATCTGGGCTGATGCCGTCTCCTCCTCCTCCTCTGGAAGCGCCACGACCACCCGCTGATGGCGCTCGGTCCTGATATAATCGCTCTCCCCCATTCGGAAAGGATGTAGAGGATCAAGGACCGGCCCACCCGCTGGTGTTATCGAATGCCTAAACTTGATGGGTCTAGCTGTTCGTGGTTTGTGGGTCGGAGCCATGTGATTGGATCAGTTTTTTTTTCGTTTTTTTGTTTTGTGGATTGCGCGATTTTATGTCGTTCCCTCGTCGATTTCGAGCTGCATTGCGCACTTGTTACCCCGGATCGACGATACGAAGTATGCGCAATTCGCGCGCGGGATCGCATCATGGACCACTTGTAATAGACCTGTCTGGGCCGCGGGAAGGGGATCTGGTTTGGGTAAGCTCAGGTGAGATAAGCTATAATGGACCTACCAAGTTTACTATACTCTGGGGTTCCATTCTAACGTCACAATGACTTGATCTTGCGCACATCAATCGCTTTCCTTTTTTTCATCTATCTCGCTTTGGAGGGACAAAGTCAGTTGTTTGTTTTGCATGCTTTTTTCCACCCCTTTCCATTCAGTTACTGTACTTGTATTATATCCGTTCTCATTCTTGCCTAGAATTTCCATTGTCGCTCTATTTCCATAATCTTACTGTAAAATTAGCTCTCTTGTCGAAACGATATGCGAAGGACGCTTTCGTACTGGATCCGTACTTTTAGGGCCGACGGTTAGTGCATGTCTATACAGATGTGCGCATCTGTTTTTGGGAAGGTGGAGAATGTATTGGGACCCTTAAACATGCTTTTATATTGATAAACTTACCTGGCTTGCAATCATCATGCTAGTACGGTTGCGTAACTTCCTTAAAGCTCCTCGTGTCGTTGTGGTGGCAATCAAGTGGCAATGTATGTACAAGTCAAGCAAACTGACATCCTGTAAATATACCGAGTTAAATTCGATCCAGATGCTACATATGTATTAACCAACCATGTATGGACGGTAATGACATTTAAACTTGGCTGTATCGCGATTTCGGAGTTCCAAGAACGAACTTGGAGAAGGACAATGGGTCCTTCTCTCCCACATGTGTCCTTGTGGGTTTGTGTATGTACGTTTTTTCTTGTATCAGACATCCCGGCACCCACATCGTCGTCAACGTGAGGATATGATCAGTGGTCGCTTGCATGCTATTGTATAGGATAGGCCCGTGCGTCTACATACAAAGACTACACTGCAGCGCGCGCCGCGCGCCGATCGTTTCTTCCATTGTTCTCCAATGGGATCAGATTTAGGTGTGACTTTGGAGGGGATTTTTGGAAAGAAAGTTCCCTATAGATTAACCACATGCCCTAGGAATGGAAGGATGCCGGAAGGAAGACGAGACGGCAGGATACGGCACCATCGCAGCGCCTAATTATGTCTGGCACAAACAAGGCTTGTGGATTGATTGATTGGCAGTGGGGGGTTAATAGAGAAACAGCCCCACTGGCAGGGAGTGATGTAGAGATGCCGGTTTGTCAAGCATCCTTTGGAAAGACATGTAGAGTTGTTTGTTGTAAGCGATGAAACGAAAAAGATTTCTAACGCATACAATAGGCGAAGTTTAAATAATTATATGCTCCACAACAGATGGTGATTTGAATGACTGTGACGGTACCTGGTCCCCAACGAACTGCAACGGTCCTCTGACTGATGTGGGAGCTCGCAAGGAATGTGCTAGAATTTGATGACGGCGAAAACGCAACAAAGGACCAATTGGACCGACCGAGGACAGCGCCTTAGTTCCAAATGTGGAAAGGATCTCTGAATCCGGTATGTAGACTTTTCGGAATCGGAGCCTCGGCCGGGGCAGTGCTGCGCACGCGCGTCCTCTGCACTTCACACACGTTGGGACAAATCGCACGTCATGCTCTGAGAAAAAATTTTCTTTGTGTGTATTTCTCAAGAGACGGCAGGCTCAGGGAGTGAGACCTTTGATGGAATTCGTTCGGAATCGTGATGACAAGGCCGCTTGATTGATGTTGTATTTCTTGTGTGTATTTTTTCTTGTTGTACTTGTGTTGTACTCTAAATTTGACCGGTAGGGTTGACCATTGTCTCTTGGAGGGTCCCGGTAATCGGTATGGTAACGCCCTTGTGTCGGACATATGTAACTCGACCCACACAGTCATAATGACGTGCAAGTCGGAAGGAAATTTCCAAGTTGTTTTGTTTGCACCCAAAAGGAAATTGAGTCATTGACGTCACACGTGACGAGAGGGAAAAGTTAGAACCCATTATGTAGAAATCCAGACGAAGAATAACGGCAAAGGCGATTCGAATGTTGACATGAATGAAAAGAACGAGAGATGGCGTGAGGGCCGCGAATTTGCACGCCACACGTTTGCGGGCAGGCCGGGCCCAAACGTGTGATGGCGTACGGTTTGAGTGAGATCAGCCTGGACCAAAAGTAGAAGCAGATCAAAGCCGATCCAGATCTGGTCCGTTTGGTCTCGGCGGAGTACCCTAAAAGAAGGACATCACGTGGGCTTTATTAATAGCCGAATGGAGTCACTTGTCGCCTCAAAAACGTTTTTCGTTGGGAATGGTCGCGACCCAGGACTCCTATATAAATCCAGAGCAAGCTCCTCCTCTCCATTCGTTCCCATCTCTCCCCATGTTCGAGGACCAGTGTCTAGTCTGCGGCAAGCCTCTCGACGACGACGTGTATGTATTCCCTCTTTATTCACCGCATTTTCCTCACACCTTCTCCAGTCAGGCATACTGCAGTGAGGACTGCCAGTACCAGGACGCATCGTCTCCTTCCATTTCTTCTGCTTCAAGTCCGGTATCGTCTCCCAACATGGGCTATGCAACTGGTGGAGACGTTCCAGCACTCTTGCCATCAGCTCTTGGCTCTGCTCTTACCAAATACGCCCGCAGTCGTCACCATCACTCTGTTTCTTCATCGTCTATATCTTCTTGGTCTGCAATCACAGAAGACGAGGAAGACCCCTACCCTGGCCTTACCAACTACCACGCAAAGAATTTCTACGAAAGTGCCGATTCTCTCTATGATGGCAACTCAAAGTCCGCAAACCACCTCGATACTATAAAGTCTTCTGCCGCACTCTCGTACGCAAGACGACCTTCTGGAACCAACAACCGTTCCATGGTTTCCAACCCACATCCTCGCACCAACCCCGTTCACGACATACCCAGAAGCGCCTCTCTGCATTCCCATCTGTCGACGGATGATGATGGTGGCTATTCTGACATCGGATTTTCTTCCCGAGACGAATCCGAACCCGAGGTTCATATCCCCAAAGTAACCTCTTCACAAAAGCCCAAGCGCAACCGTGTCAGCCTCCCTGCGTATTTCTCCTTGCTTCAGATGACAGGAAAACGCGTTTCCCCTGTTTCTTCATCTTCAAACAATACTATCTCGCGCGTTTCGCCACCCACACCCAAAGTACCCCTTGCCAATTTTACCATGTCCCGTTCAACCCCGCGTGGCCGTCGACGAGTTGTAGATCGTGACCCTGAAAATAGATCTTCCGGTGAATCAAGCTCTCGTTCGCCCTCTCGTCCGCGATGGCCAACACAGCAGTTCAACACTGCTGCTCTCTCCTGCTCTCGGGAAGCAGACGACGAGGATGCGCCCCCAGTCCCTGGTCCTCCTCGCGGCCGTCCTACAGTCCGTCGCAACAGCTCGCCGCCTCCTGCCATGATGCTTTCTGCCGACGCACTCGACAATCATAACCGCACTTTGGCTGCTGCCGCGATGAGGACGGACGGCGCTCATTCGCCCTTCCCCCGAGAGACAAGGGGACGCCTAAAAGTAGAGACCGACGTGGATGCCCCTGGTTATGGAATTGGTCGCAGCGGTTTGATGCACCGTGCACGGATGCCCGTGGTCGCTCGCCTGGGTCGTGCACTATAACATCGCTGCACCCTTTCTCATCATCATCTCTCGTCGACTCTGCATTTCAATTTGCTTTCAATATCATCTGTAAAAAAAATTTCGAATTCTGAACGCCACAACCAGAATTTGCTCGCATACCCCTCAACTCATAACAATTTGCATTTCGGAAAAATAAACGGCATGGATTAACATCCCCTCCCCATCTTCATACATTCCGACCCACATCTCATTTCCTATTGTATTATCATAACCCACATTCATTCTTCCTCCCATCGCATCTCAGCAACATATATTTTCCACTGTCCGTAGCTTTCGATAAAAAAATCATCGCATCAGACCTAGTTTAATCAATTGCATTATTTTTTCTTGGAACACAATTTGCAATCTTTCACGCACACCCTCCTTTCTGCTCGCTTCTACAGCCTCCTTCCATTCTGGCACATATTCCCCCTCCAGATCAGTAACAAATCGCAACATTTCATAGAAATGTCGCGTTTTATCATTGTGCCGTACCGCAACATCTTTGTTCCCATCATCATCATCATACCCACAACATACCCCACAACATACAAACGGCGCTTTGGATTTCAGTTACAATAGAATAATATATGGTCCCCACTGTCCCTGCTGATGTCGTCGTACCCCAGACCCCAGACGGAAGCAAAAACATTTCCAAAATTTCTTCTGATCAACATATGTGTGCCTCGTTCCTCGGACTTTGAACAAGTAAACGGTGGTATGGGTTACAAATGGAATATCAGTGCTTTTTCTTTGATCAAGAAGACAATTAAAAGGATGTACTTACTGATGGATCAGAAGCTAAAGTAATATAACGCAACGACTTCTATGAACTTATGTAGGGCTACAGTGACTCTTGTGATCGAGATTGAGTACCTACGCGGTGCCCGGGTCGGTCGTTCTTATGTACACGGACCAGGCCGGCAACCAGCCTGCATCGTGTGAGCCGTGGAATTGTGTTCTTGCTTCCCCCAACAATTCTTTTGTCACGAAACTTGCAGATTGCTCGTGCGTGCGTGGCCGAGGCCGGCCGTGGCACCACTACTTACCCACACACAGCTATCAGAAAAGCCTTGCAAGGCTACCGGGTTACCACAGTGTAAGTATAGTCGAATAGTTCTACGCCGCAGCATCAGCATTGCACAGAACTGAGAATTCGAAGGCCGTGACTCGTGATAGCGTCTTGATTATTATGTACATAGGATATACGTTTCATGTACTTTGTTGGCGTTTTGGGCTTACCATCGCGTAGGTAGTCAATGTTGAGGGATTTGTCGGCGCGGCCGGCCGAAGACTGGGCAAGTGACACGACAGGGACGAGGAGATTGACAGCAGGCGTGCTGCTGATAACACAGAACGAGGAGAATTGACTGAATTGAATTGATTATTGTTGCGTAATAGTAATCTGACGCGTCGTGGTTTGACTCATTCGGTCACTTGGTCGCTGGGCTGGACGTCGCTGAGCAAAAATAAAGTCAGGGTTGGATGCGGTGGACGCTCCTAGCCTTGACCTCGACCATCACCAACAATCACAATTGATCCCTCTACTCGCCCCATCGTGGCCACAAGCCTCGTTCCTGCAACCCGTTCTCGGTCTGACTTCGACGAGGACACTGATTTCCTCGTCACCGGTGAGAGTCTTTTCTGCTGACCAAACTCAGTCATTCACCACTTCTAGACACCGACCGGGCCCGCAAGCTTGTGATACAGAGCTTGCGGGACGTGGGGTACATGTGCGTTCACTCTATTCTGTTTTCTTGTCCCAGTGCTCACTCAGACAATCTCAGTGAATCCGCCGCAACCCTCGAGGCAGAATCAGGGTATGTCATGGAGGAAGCAGAAGTTGCGGATTTCAGGCAATGTATATTAGACGGTCTGTGGACAAAGGCAGAGGTTGCCCTCATACGCCTTGGCCTCAGCGAGGACGATGGGCTCTGGGTGCGCTCCGCTTTGCCAAAATTCACGCGTATTTCGATCCTGACGACCTCAAAGGATGCTAAATTTCTTATCAGCCAGCAGAAGTATCTAGAACTATTGGAAGCGAACAAGACGACTTCAGCACTACATGTATTGCGGCACGAACTTGCACCTCTAAATGTGGATTCCGACCAATTGCATACTTTATCGAGGCATGTGCTTTACCGTCTCATGTCCTATATCCCATTAATATCACATCTAGCTTCTTGATGTGCTCTGAGCCCGGAGATCTGCGGCAACGAGCAGGATGGGATGGCGCAGCTGGATCATCACGGCGACATCTACTTTATAACCTTCAACGTATGTAGTAATCTTTCTTTGATGTCTCAACTGCCAGTTCTCATCATCGTGCCATTCACCAGGATATATTCCTTCATCAATAATGATCCCTCAGCGACGAATCGCGACTCTACTCAACCAAGCACACGCATATCAGCGACAACACTGTCTATACCACAACTCACAACCAGATTCCACCCCATTTTCACTGTATACCGACCATCAATGTGACAAGTCCGCGTTTCCGCGGTTGACTACAACTATCCTTGAAGTGCACTCAGATGAGGTATGGAACATGGAATGGAGTCATGACGGGTTGCAGCTGGCCACGGCGAGCAGAGATCAAAGCGCCATCATATGGAAGTTATCGGTACGATCTATCTAGTCCCCCTCCCATATCGCATGCATGTTTATACTCTGGTCCACAGTACGATGCGGAGCTGCGAACACAATGGACCGTCCATCACACATTAAAGGACCACCCATATCCTGTGGGCTGTCTTGCGTGGTCCAAGGACGACTCGATGCTCCTGACCAGCGCTGAGAATTACATCAAATTGTGGAATACCAAGGTTTGTGATAGAAATCAATCAGTTCATCATAAAAATGTGACCCATCTCTATTGTCCTAGACCGGTGTTTGTACCCGGATGCTTGAGGAACACAAGGAGACCGTAACGGCACTTGCGTGGCTTCCAGACGGTACGGGATTTATCTCCGGTGGCCTCGACCGTAACATCGTTCACTGGGTAATTCATACTTGAGCAACGTCCCGTTCCATTGATACTCATCTATGGTGCTTGTAGGACGCCGATGGAAATTTACGCGATAAATGGGGCGAGACGGGCATCCGGATAACAGACCTCGCTATCACCCCGGACTTTTCACGTTTGGTGTCTGTCGGGATGCAGCACGTCCCGATCGGTATTATCAACGAGGGCATCACTGGGCGCGAGGTGCAAAGCGGTGATGCAGCAGCCGCGGGTGCAGCGGCGGCTCGGGCGTCGGAAAACAGGATGGTCATTTATGATTTGAGGACGAAGCAAATTGAATCGTGCGTATTCTTCTTCTTCGAAATTAAATGTCCTGTTGGGAGGATGATGGAATGCCAATTCTCTCTTCTATGCATCTGTTCTTTTTTTCCCTATTCGTATCCTATGTATTGACTTGCGGTCACGTTATTCTCCACAGATCCATACGTTTGGATGGTGAACTCACGAGTGTCAAGGTTTCACAAGATTCCCGCTTCGCGCTCATCAACCATGCGCCAGACGTGAGAGCTTGTTGTAATTGAATAAGATTGACCAATGCGGATTGATGCTTAACTTTAGGAGATACATCTGTGGGACCTCGACGCGGGGCGGCTATCGCGCAAGTACACAGGGCAACGACAAGGGCGGCATGTCATCCGGAGTTGCTTTGGTGGATATGATGGTAACTTCGTCGTCAGCGGTAGTGAAGGTTTGTGTTGCTACCTCGATTTTTTTAGCAATAGCAACTCGATCTTAATAACCCCTCTTTACAGATAGTAATGTCTATATATGGCACCGCGACACCGGCGCGCTACTAGAAATCCTCGCGGGCCACGGTGAGGGTAGCGTAAACAGTGTCGCATGGAATCCAACAAATCACCACATGTTTGCGTCGTGCTCGGACGACCACACGATACGGATATGGGAGACACCGCCAGAACTAGCGATCGAAGGGTCTTCCATGGTTCCACCGCCGACACTTACCGAGAACGGGAGCAGCGAGAACGGCAAAGGGAAGACCCGGCAGCAGTGGGATGCCGATGGCGTGGAGATCTGATTGGTCTCTAGCTATACCATGCACAAGTGGAATAAGAGACTCAGAGGCAAACAGACCCTCCGGCTCATCTCACGCCAATTTATCAAGACTGAACCACTGCGCTGGATTCCCGACCAATTTGTACAACATTTATTTACAGTACGCAACCTGACGACGCGACTAGTACTCACATTCTCAACAATTTGCATTTATAACAACACCAACATTGTACATTGCATCTGATACTCCAACAATCCCAACCTTGTCAACATAGTTGTTCTTTTTTTTCTTTTTGCATAGTTAACAACACCTTCAATTTCAGTGTGGACATATCTTACATCACAGAATAGAGCCATCCTCTCTCACAATCGACACGGAATTCTAACGTTCCAGCTCGTTTGCTAGGATCAAGTCACTCTTTTGAACGTGGGATCCATTAGAAAGAAGTTACTTACGGAATCGCTTGGCCTCACAGAGTTGAAATTTGTGGAAAAGGGTTGTTGCCGACCACACGCACTGACTAAGTACTAAGTAAGCTGGCATCATTTCAAATTTCGCAAGCACTTTGTTCGCCCTGGTTCAAGCTCCATACCATGCCTTTACCACGTTGATTTTTTTCTCTATTTTGGAAAAGCGCTGGTAATGATCCTCCATGGACAAGTCGTGTATATGTACTAACGAGATTAAGTTCCTCGCGATCGGTATACAGCATGCATCAAATCACTGGCCATACTTACTGAATCACTGGAGCATGTACTGTTTCCCCTTTGGCTGTACAATGATACAATCTGAGGCATGAATGGCATTATTTTGTCAATGTGAAGTAGTCAACGAGTGGCGTCACGCATGGTCTCGGGTGTGGGTAGATTCTAGAAAGTTGGAATGATTTGCTATATTCAGGTTGGATTCATGAATCATCGCTGAGATATCGTTCGCAATAACGAGTAATTGTACCTCTTCCGGTATGAAGCATGCTTACCGTTGAATTTTTCTATGCGGTTTGTCATTTCGTCGTATCTTTGATTGCGTCATCCTCCCCGTGAAGGATGTAACTTATAGGAATGCTTCGCTTGAAGAGATTGCAAAGCTAGTCTTCTACAGTCACTCTACCCGGGGAACCAGCCCGAGAACAACCGTTCACACCAGAATTACATCATGTACTTCTCTACCTTGTGTACGTGCAGATATTTCAAAGTCACTTGTATGCGATATGATGTGAAATTTAATTTTTGATTTTGTGCGAAGGAATGGCGACATTGGACACACGTTTTATCCTTGTGTTCTAGCCGTGAAGTAAAGACATTTTAAAGCCATTTATTTCCCTTTCTAAATCCTGATAACGTCTTTCGTTCAAGACACGTGGAGCCCCGACAACCCCTTGTAGATCATCTTGAACATGACAGAGGTACCCAACCCAGTAAGTATGTATATACATAGGATTAAGTAGTACGCCCACAAGATGGCTGATAGACTATCCTGCCGCCCAAGAAGGTATACAAAGACCCAAACCATTTCATTCATCGAAGTTCCAACTCTCCAGCATAGCACATATCCTTGCGTAGAAAGCGCGTCCCCATTGAGCTTGAAATTCTCTTGACCTGGTCAATCAGACAATCACCCGTTATATGCTGGCAAAGATAAATGAATACCAGAAGAAAAAAGTAGGTTTGAAATTCTATTTGTACAACATACGATTGTAAAGTATTGCGAGACTGTTGAGATTGGGATATAATGAGAGTTGATGTTTCCCACCAATCAAGGCCAAGTCGTATTATGAGGATGCGTAGAAGTACAGTACCATTGAGATGGTCGCTCTGAGGTATGGTCACGGAAATGAAGAGCCGAGATGTACAAGTAGCCAGGTGAGACACAGACGGAGATTTAGATCATGGAAGTTGCGAGTGTGCCCGACGCTTGGGTACGAACAAAGACGCCATTGGGTCCTTTTTCATCTGACCTGGGGGTTTGAGGGGCCGCGGCTCGGGAGGCGTGGAAGGATCAGCACGTAATGGTAGTTTGGTAGGTGGTTTGACTGAAGATTTGCCCACATTACCAGGCATAGAATGAGATGAAGCAGCAAGCGGTTTTTCAGCTGACGGTGACAAGGCAGTTGCCGCATTTAAGGAAGAACTTGCCGACTTAGTTGTTACGGACGAACTCGCCGAGGTACCCGGAAGACGACGAACCACGTTGACAGTAACACGACTAGTCCCAGTTGTGGAGGGAGGTAAAAATTCCATATTTGCCGCAGGAGGTTTTGGAAGAACAGTCGCATTCTTCCCGTTTTGGGGCATTGGGGGAATTATGCGATTGTACAGATTTCTTTGCAATTTGGAGGCATCCGAGCGAGTCTTCTGGAAAAGAGTCTTGGGTGCCGGACTTGTGCCCCCTGAAAAAAATTGAGGAATAAGGAACGAAAAAATCGCAAATAAAAAGAGGGACGTACATCCACCTGTCCTCTGCCGTTTCGGAGGTGGAAGACGGTCCGTAATTTTGACTTCTCGTTCTTTCTTGCGCTCCGCTGCTACGAGCCGCTGATTTCTAAGTTTAGCACTAGCCTCCTCTAACCGTCGCGCTTCTGCCTCTTTCAGGTACTAGGAACAAGAAAATCAAGGGGTAAATGATACAAGAACTGGCAACCTACGAAATAATGGTCTTTCCACGATCGTGGATTGTCCTCGGATGGCATTGGATATCTTTCTATCGCAAGAGGATAGGCTGTGTAGCAGAGCTCTTTCCAGATGTCTGACGACAATATATCAACTTACGCCTATTCAATCAATTCTGGTTTGACATACCTTGCGTATCGTTCTCAAGATGCTGAAGAGAAGTGGATAAGGTCGAATGCGATAACGGATGGTTTGGAAGTCGTACCGAGGAAGTTTCTTCTAATCGAAGAAGTTGCTCTGCATTGCAACGCTCAAGAATTGGACGGACCAATTCATACCTCAGTTCATGGCCAAGGCCGCTGATGGCTATGAAATGTGAATAAGTGTTACACAACAGACCTACATCAGACTCACAGTCAATAGAACTTGTACAGACTGATTTGATAGAAAACAGAGTAAGTACGTAAAAACTTAGATGATGGTCCAGCCAGAAGCTTACCTCGTTGGCAGAGTTGTACAAGTGTTGGTACACGGGAAGTTGCTCCATCTGGGTCAAGGTTCATTGCGTAAGTATGGTGCAAGTCCTGTGAGAAGCTTGAGATAATGCAAATACGCAGTCAAACGACCTATCGAAGGGGCAGCGGTCTAAAGTCGAGATCTTCTTCCCTCCCTCGCTGGCGTCCGTGCGGGACAGCGTTCAAGAGGTGTGAAGTTGATCACGTGTTCGTCATCGGCTGCTCGGATCACTCTGAGTTCGCCGTTTGCCTGGTGGCCCAATGTGGTAAGTATACGTGGACCTCGTCGGGGAGTTCCTTGTAGCGTTTACATTGTTATGTCTCTGAATGAAAATAACACCGACTGCTGACGAAACTGATGCTCTCAACCTCGTGCACAAGGCAAAGCGTAAGCTGCTAGTCACTGGAAAACAAGCTGTTGTCCCACACGGGGAGTCCATACGGGTCCACACAACGAATTTCAACCGCCACAAGTTCACACACATTGTGGCCAACTTTGCTCCTAGGACAATCGCAAGAGTGACCACTCGAGTGTACTAAATCCACGAGATTCCCATGTCTTCAAGGATGATTATGGAAGAGATGAACGTTCAACGTTCAACGATCACAAGGTGCTCTTTCGATATCTGTGATACAGACGCCTCCCAGTCAGATCAGTCCTACATATTGCTCCCCAGGCCAGACAATCCGCGTCATGGTCAGCCCTCTTCTGCTTTGTTCTATCAAAACCGTGCCATTATATAACATGGGGGCTTTGACAAACAGGCATATTCTGCGCGAGTCGACCAACGACAAAAGCCTCAGAAATGGCATTTTACGACATACTTCGCGTATCTAAAGCTAGCAGTGTTCCTTACTGTACATCCCGCGGTTGGAGTGCGCGAAGTAATGCAGCAATGAATATGAACACAATACACGACGAACACGAACTCGAGAGAGCAGAG
>JAGGAS010028220.1:0-37128 GCA_017657355.1 Termitomyces sp. K1Ac | reverse complement strand
CAAGAAAACCGACCCGAAACGAGAGCCGCACATTGTGCGCGTGAAGAGAACCCATATTCTCTTGCGAGAGTTGCCACAAATTGAGTGGTAGAGAAGTGAGCCGTTAACCACACTGGCACGAGACTATTTCGATTTTATATGGGACATGCGACAGGGCCAAAGGTTTCGGTCACACGAGCTTCGGCGTTAGAAGTACATTAACACTACTAAAACAGAAATACAAATGAAAAAGCGCACTGGAAAATTCGAAACTAGTCTTCATCATCAGACAAGGCCTCAGAGGCGTCCTGCTTTTCCTGCGCATTCATAGCACCAACCAAATCATCTGACTCTCCTTTTTGAGCAGCTAGTCTTTGACCTGAGATCAAGGGTCAAAACATGAAGGAATAAATGATTCATCCATCATACTCACGAATCAATGTATGTATAGCTTCTTGGGTCTTCCTTTCCAACTTTGCTAGCTTTTTATTCATGTCACGCTTTAGATCCCAATTTGGTCGCTTGGGCGCAATGTTGAATATATCCTGAATTCGGGAGGATAAATAGCAAGTTCATATCTGCATAGAGAGCTGACACATACCAACTCCTGAGCCCGACGAACTTCGTCTTCTGCTATGATTTTCTCAGCAAGACCTTCTACGTTTCTCTCAACCGTATCTTCAGAAGGATCTAGTGGATTATGTTTCCTAATGGTGCGAGATCCTGGATCGAAGTTTCGGGTTTTAATGATGGAAGCACTACACATATAGTTGAGGAAATGGCAAAATGTCACTACTAAGAATCAGTAAACATACTCATCTGTCTCTCCAGCTTTCCGCTGCCTCAACGCAACAAGGCGCGCTTTCCGTGCTTCCAATGCTTCCGCAAGAGACATAATCAGACAGGAACCAAGTGAAGGAAAGAAACGCGTAGTTTTTGGGTGGTAGTCTTGTTGATTGCTTGTTGAACGAGGAGGTAATGCTGACAAATCAACTCAATGAGAACAAACTTAGCCGGACTGATTTAGTACATCATACAAGGCTAGTGAAGCGTCATTACTTTGCAAGACGACACTTTGCACAAAAGCGTCGTGATGGGCTTGCTCTTCTTCTGGCAGAGAGCTTACCCACGCGTCGTACTTGAACGGACTCCCTGCCTCTCAGGATGTTCGCAGCCGCGATTCTCCAGTACCTCATTGCGAAAGGACGCGTCCAAGCTTTTAAACTTCACCTGTGAAGGACGACCACCCTATCTCTCAGGATGTCCGCAATCAAGATCCTTCAGTACCTCCCTGCGAATGGATGCGCCAAAACTTTTACCAATGGAAAACTTTACCTGTGACCTACTAAGGTGGCGAGTTTTCCGAATATCTGAGCTCTAATGCTTATTTTCGGGGCAGGAATTTCTCCATAATTGCACATATTGGTGAATAGTAATGCAGCTCTACTCAGATTATATTTTCGTTTGGGCGCTGAACCAATATTCAGACCACGGCAAATCCACCCTTGCGGACCGGTGCGTATCTCTATATTTCCTCACTTACCTTGTCTGAGTGTAATGCTAGGTTGTTGGAGGCAAGTGAAGCGCATCTTCTGGCCGGTATTCGAGGTTGACTGTTACTCAGCTCACGGGAACCATACAAAGAAAGGAAACCGGAAAGAATGAACAGGTTCTAGACAAACTCAAAGTGGAGAGGGAACGTGGGATTACAGGTGTGTCCCATAAGCATTTCGAATGGGCCCGCAAAGTCTCAGCACCAACTCTTAGTCAAAGCGCAAACAGCAAGGTGAGAACGCCGTCTACATTTTTCGTCGTCCTAAATATTAATAAGGTGTTAGCATGATACATAACTTCAGAGGTCGGGACTACATGCTGAACCTCATTGATACTCCAGTCTGTATCCGGATTCTCTCTTAGATGCAAGGGTCTCATTCAGCTTTAGGGACATGTAGACTTTTCATGGGAAGTATCTCGATCATTGGCGGCTTGCCAGGGTGCTCTTTTGCTGGTTGGTTCCAATCTATCTTCTGTCTCGTCATCTCAGCATCAAAACGTTTCAGGTCGATGCCAGTCAGGGAGTTCAGGCGCAATCGATTTCAGTATTTCATAATGCTAAAGATCGGGGCCTTACAATCATCCCTGTTCTCAACAAGGTTCATTATTTTCAGTCGTTGTCACGTACCTCTATAACCTCGGTTGGGTAGATAGACCTTCCTGCTGCTCAGCCGGAACGAATAGCTGTCCAGATGCAGTCTACATTTGGTATCAATCCTGACGATATCATTCGTATTTCTGCAAAGACTGGTCAAGGTGTTGGAGACGTTCTGGAGGCAATCATTGCTCGGATACCACCTCCGACCAGCAGCACAACTGCACCTCTCAAGGCTTTCCTATTTGACTCCTTGTACGTTCATCATCGGTATACTTCCAATATCTTTACGAAGTGTTTCTAGTTATGACAGATATCGTGGCGTTATCTCGTTGGTCAATGTTCAGGAAGGTATTCTTCGCAAAGGTATGTTGCCTTTCTACCCTTTGTTCGATGAGTTGTAAAAAGTATTTTAGGTGATAAAATTGCCTCGTGTCACACTCGTAAAAAGTATGAAGTGACAGAGTTGGGGATAATGCACCCAGAGGAGGTTCCGACAGACAGCCTTCGTGGTGGACAAGTCGGGTACATCGCCTGTAACATGAAGGAATCTTCTGAGGGTATGAATCAAATATAGGTTTTTTTTTCAGCTCGTCAACTAGCCTAACGCATGATTTAGCCCATATTGGTGACACGCTGCATCGCGTTGGCGAACCTGTAGAGCCTTTACCTGGATTTCAGCCTGCAAAGGCTATGGTACTTTGTTTTATGTGTCCTAGAGAGCTCTCCACTGACATTATTAGGTTTTCGCTGGTATATTTCCTGTTGAAAGCAGCGACTTTCCTAAGCTTGAGGAATCCATCAAACGGGTATGTTATTCCATTGTCTAGTTCTCCCTCCAATAATCAACTCGCTCACCCTTTGCCAGCTCACTTTAACGGATCGCAGTGTAACTGTTCAGAGGGAGTCATCAAGTGCTCTTGGACAAGGATGTCGTCTTGGATTTCTCGGCACACTTCACATGGACGTCTTTCGTCAACGACTGGAGGACGAGTATGACGCAAACATCATCATCACTGCACCGACTGTACCATACAAACGTAAGGACTTCTGTCATCACCGTTATATTATCTGAATTTGCGTAGTGATCTACCGCGACAAGAAGGAGGTATTCGTCAGTAACCCTACCGAATTTCCCGAGACTGCCGATTCTACTTGCAAAGTCAAAGAAATCCAAGAGCCAGTCGTTAAAGCATCGATAATAGTACCAGAAGGTGCCTCTGGAAGAGTACCTTTTGTCTTGCCGTTGCTCATTTCCTTGATACAGTGTATTTTGGAGATATGATGGAGCTGTGCTACTCTCACCGTGCTGAAGATCTTGACCATCGTTACTTGGACTCTGGAACGAGCTCCTCTGAATCCTCTCGGATTATTCTCACGTGCACGATACCTCTCAGTGAGATCGTAACAAACTTTTTCGACCAACTCAAGAGCCGTAGCTCGGGCTTCGCTAGTTTCGAGTGAGTTTCATTCAAATGGAAAACCCGTTGATGCACTTGCCCTCATTGTGCATCGATCAATGGCAGATGCACTCGCACGTGTATGGGTGAAGAAACTTCGTGAGTGTGATATTTGGCCAACAATGATTTATCAGCTGCTGCTAATTGATGCTCGTTATTCAGACAAGGTCATTCCACGACAGTTGTTTGAGGTGCCCATACAAGCTGTCATCGGAAAGAAAGTTCTAGCACGTGAGACGTTGAGTGCTATGCGGGCAGATGTTACTGCGGGCTTGTATGGAGGTAAGCGTCAGACTCACAATGGCAACCTTCGAGTACAAAACTGATACTGTGCTGCAGGACATTATGAGCGCAAAATGAAACACCTCGAGAATCAGAAAGAAGGGAAGCGAAAAATGAAAAGGGTAGGCAAGGTTAATCTACCGCAAGAGGCTTTCTTCGATATTCTGAGCAATAAATCATGACACCCCTCTCCCCGACAAAACGGACGCAGTCGTTCGATTATTACATATAGATTATTACAACCTAGGTATACGCACAGCAGTCTAATATCCAACGGAATCATAATTCATTGTCTTCGTCATCGTAAGTTTCCTTGAGTAAACTGCATACAAGGCTCAGCTGTGGAATTGGCACTCAGGCAACATACTTACCGATAGATCGACGACGGGGGATGGTCACCACTAGATAGAACTGTCAGAATGTCCACCACCCATTAAGGTGACCACGTACTCGTTCGTAATGAATACATCAATCAATTCTGGGCGGAGATAGTCATAATAGGGATTGACCACTTCCACCTTATCCACAAGATCGCCCTCCTCAAAGCCTAGCACGCTATTTGGGTCAGCAAAATCAAGCGCGCTGTATTCATGATAAAGATTCCATAGTGGGGTCAATTTGAATTGTCCGGCGCAGACGACGACTGGTGTTCGATGTGCGTGGGCTGCAGTTGCAGCAATGAGAGATCCAGAAGTAGCAAACATGCCACCGTTGGCAAAGATAGCGTGAGCACCGATGATAACTTTATTGACTCGGGACATGATAGCGAACATGGAGGAATCTGGTACGAGAAATGTTGAGATGCCAGCCGATGAAAGTGATTGTGCCATGTCACGTCCGCCATAGCTGAATTGAAAAAGTTAAGCGCGGCTTAGAGAGAGGCTAAGAAAGGACGAACGACGGTGCGGTCTCTGCAACGATAACTGTGTATTTTCTGTAGTGAGCGGCTGCTTTTAGAAAAGATTCTACTGTTCTTGACATTCCGAGGGTCAATACAATTTCACTGCAATTCAAGTGGTGTTAGCAGGAAGTGCACAGTATAAATGTAAGAACGTACTCAGAATGTACATGATCTTTTGCGTTTTTCGAGACATTGTCATACACCGTCTCTAACTCGTCCAAGACATCTTGAATGGCCTCCATAAGAACTGGTTTCAGCCCGCGTGCAAAAGAGTCGGGATCGTCAGGGTCATCCTCCTTGAGCGTAGCTTTCGTGCTATTTGTCTTGGGCACAGCAGTATGATGTGCCCTCGGCTGTCCTAATAGCACAAACTTTGCGATCGAGAATTCCTGGGGTATAGTAGTGGCGTTTTTCCCGGTTGCAGTACGATATTCTTCCCGGATATGATGTAAAACCTTGCGCACTGTGTTTCCAACGGAATGTTCTACAAATTTGAACGCCAGTTGTCAATGGTGGTCAATGTACATAGATTCAAGGGTCACCTTTGGGTTGCGCGTTGACTAGTCTCCGTCCAACACTTCGAATTATTTCGACAAGTTGTTCCATATTTGAAAATCGGGCTTTTGAAATAACTTGGCGTAGAACTAGGAGAGTTTCCAGGGCAATTGCTCGTGAACCAACTATTTGCCTGTACTCCGATCTTGAGTTCAGGCCATCATAGTCCGGTGAGCTCTACTAACCGTCTCCGCAGCCTGGACGCGAGATTTTCGACAGATCGCTGGCTTGCGCCTCCTAACGTGTCAGACAACATGGTATGGATAGCCGATCGAGCAATGACTTTGAATGGAGGTGGAAGACGTAGAATAAACTTTGCCGAGTCATAATTCTTGTTCATCCCCGATTTGGTAATGAGTCCACACATAATGAAGACCAATGAAATGAATTGTTTTCTACAAATTCTAACGTACAGTAGATCCACCTTTTGCTGTATACAAGATCTTACTAATTATGAGAGCGCGAAGAAATGTGCCAGTCTAAAGTGTCGGCCCACTTAGGCAAGATCTGCGAGATCTCTTCTACGTCCTTATCTCCACGTCCAGACAAGCACTTGGAACTGTGAGCAACCGATCCAGTCAATTTGAAAATGTAAACTTACAATGACGATATCTTTATCCTTTGGAAGAGTTTTCGCGATCCGAACGCCCTCCCAGATAGCGTGTGATGACTCCAGAGCTAATTCAAGATCAGCACCGAAAGAAGTGTGAACATAGTGGACATCTCACCAGGGATGATGCCTTCACGTTGAGTCAGCATTCTGAACCCACGAAGAGCCTGTTCATCTGTGGCAACAACATACTCAGCCCTTCCGGAGTCTTTCAGCCAGGCATGTTCAGGGCCCACGCCAGGGTAATCTAATCCAGCGCTGATCGAGTGGGTTTCAATTATTTGCCCAGTCTTAGACTGGAGGATGTACGTCCTAAAGCCGTGTAAAACACCAGGCTGACCCTTGGACAAAGTGGCGCTATGTCGGTCGCCATCAATACCTGACATATGTCATGAATCCAGGCGCAAATTCTCGAATAAGATGATTGAGTACCTTCTCCACCTGCCTCAACACCGACAAGCCTAACCCCTTCATTCTTAATAAAGTCATAAAAAGTGCCAATGGCATTGCTTCCGCCACCGACACACGCGACAACGACATCAGGGAGTTTTCCAGCTGCAACTTGCAACTGCTGTTTGATCTCCTCGCCGATGATCTTCTGGAAGTCACGAACAATAGTCGGGAATGGATGTGGGCCAATCGCGGATCCCACAAGGTAGTGTGTGGTAGAGAGGTTAGTGACCCAATCCCGCATGGCCTCATTGACTGCATCCTTCAATGTGCACGATCCAGAGTGCACAGGAACGACCTAACGGAGGAACAACATTGAGCGGATAAAGGCTTGAAACTGAAGACGACATCCATTACCTTCCCACCGAGCATCTCAATTCGGAAGACATTGAGGGCCTGACGCCGGACATCTTCTGCCCCCATGTAGATTACGCATTCCATCCCAAATTTAGCGCATACAGTGGCAGTTGCAACACCATGTTGACCAGCACCGGTTTCTGCGATTATGCGGGTTTTGCCAATACGGCGGGCTAGCAGTATCTAGTTTTTGTTTGCCAACATCAATACAAGGTAAAAACGGAACTTGGGGTACAACTTGCCTGTCCTATAGCGTTATTGATTTTATGTGAGCCTGTGTGGTTTCTGGAAAACATTGTAGCTGCCGCTGTATGGGATGGAAATGCTGCACTTACAGGTCTTCGCGTTTCAGCCAGATCTTAGCTCCACCAGCCTCCTTGGTGAGATTCTCAGCGTAATAAAGCTGAGACGGTCGATTGATGTATTCGAAGTGACTGCGGAACTCTTTCCAGAACTCGGGATCAGCCATAGCAGACTTGTGAGCTTCCTCAAGCTCGGCCAGACAATCGACAAGTGCTTCTGGGACGTATTGTCCACCGAATTGACCGAACCTTGCCGGCAAGTCGGCTAAGTTCGAAGTGGATTCAGTTACAGACACTGTCGCGGGGGGAGCACTATCAGTTCTTTTCACAAGCGCAGACCGGACACGAGAGGGCTCTCCCTTTCCGCTGACTTCGCTGCAGAAAGCTTCGACATTTTTTGCAGCCTCGCCAGGGGCGGAAGTCTTCAAGATGTGGACCAGGCGACTTCCAATAACAACACCATCGGCACCAGCATCGAAGACGGTATTGACGTGATCGCGCGTTGCGACACCAAAGCCAACAGCGAGAGGAACGCTGGCAAAGTCGCGTACTCGGGCAATAATATCGGGTAGTTCTGTGTTGACGGTGCCAGTTACTGATGATCCCGTTGTTCCCATCTGAAAACTTATTCAGTCGGATTGGACGTCATTGATAGGATAGTAGATCATCACCTTTGAAACGATGTAGATAAATGAGTCCGCAATAGACGAGAGAAACTTGATACGTGGGACCGTCGTCGATGGTGCGATCAGAGGCACGTAAGAAAGGCTTCATGCAAATGTAAGTAAGATCCAAGGAGCATTGGACCGGTCTGACTTTGCCTTTCTGCATTTTTCACGGAAGGTGACAGCTTCTTCGGGAGGCAAATCAACCATGATGAAACCACTCGCTCCAGCTTCCGCTGCATCCTGGATGGCCTTGTCCTCTCCATAGGCAAGTACAGGATTGTAATAGCCTGACGGAGGGATCAGTAATCTCGAGAACAGCCAATTATAAGCGAACCAACCCATTAAAACCACAGGGACAGTAAGACCTTGACTTCTAGATTCTTTGAGGAAACCAAGAGTAGTGGAATAGTCAACGTCATTTCTGAGAGCAATCTATAACAGATTAGGACGCGTTGGGAAAATCGGCCATAGTGCATACTGTGTTAGTTTCTTGAATGGCAGGTCCATCGGCCATGGGGTCAGAGAAGGGCATTCCAAGCTCTATGATATCTGCACCACCGGCTTGCATTCCAAGCAGTATGGGGACTGTGTCATCTGGGGTGGGGTAACCAGCAGTGACGAAGGTTACAAGTGCAGGGGTATCCTGGATATACGAGTTCAGTTAGATGTCATTCAAGTAGGGTACACATACTTGTGCTTTTTTCTCTCGAAAAACTTTGGAAAGAGCCTCCATGATTGCAGAGATGGGAGATGACTCGATAACCTTCGATAACTTAAATAGTTGCTGAGCGCTGAGGAGCGATCGATTGGTCAGGTCAAAGTCAAAATCTAGCCGACTGCCAGAAATGGTCACAAAATCACGCTTCCCACCCCTATATATTAGCTGAGGAGACTGCGTTCAAATCTCATTGACTGCCGCCGCACAGCGTGAGCATCTCTGATGAGCTAGACGATTACCTTCGCCGATGCTTTACTCCATGCAGTATGCAAAATTTGCTGAAGACTGTGTCTGGAAAGACCATCACTCTCAGCTCGGAGGTCGATGACCCCGCTGATAATGCCGACCACATTGATAATGTCGATACCAAGATCCAAGACGAGGGGTACGACGTGGATGTTGGACAACCAGTACATGAGTCTCGGGTTCTTGTTATCTACACAGGTGTGGCTATGATGTATTTTCCCTGATGACTCCGATGAGGCTAACCCCTGGTCATAGGAGGTACAATTGGCATGCTGGTCGGCCAGCAGGGTTACGTTCCAGAACCATACTTTCTGACAGAGACTTTACGAAGCCAGACGAGGTTCCATGATCCTCAGCAAGACTCGTTGTTTTCTAACTCGAGTTCTGTGCAAGGCTTCAGAAATTGGAGCAGCGGTAGTGGAAGAACGACCCCCCATGCATATGGTGTGTCAGGCGTTGCAACTCCAACTCCAATTCCAAAGCCACAGAGAACTCTTCTTGTGCGATCATCTCGGCCTATCGGTGTGTCCGCATTACCGAACGAACAGCAGCGTCATCAACCAACATGCATTCAAGTCTCAGACAATGTATATGAGGCTCATCTCCCAAGTCTGGTCACACCACGTAGCACAGTTCCAGGTGGAACAGGGAGTAGATCAATCAGATACGCTATTTTGGAGGTAAAAATATTTATCTTGTGCGTTTCACACGATAACATAGCTACGGCTAGTGGAACCCCTTGTTAGATAGCAGCAATATCGAAATCGATGGTAAGATACTCATGACGCACTACACACCCATCATCTCCCCTCACATATTGAATCTGCCAGATTGGGTCCGCATCGCCACTGAAATTGAACTCAACTATACATTTGATGCGTTCTTGGTTCTACATGGGACAGATACGATGGCCTACACTGCAAGTGCATTGAGTTTCATGTTAGAAGACCTTGGCAAGACCGTGGTCAGTTGCCTATTCTATTCTCGAATCGTGATTCGTATCGATGTATGATTTTTCAGATTCTGACAGGCGCCCAAATCCCAATGTCGCAACTCCGCAATGATGCTGTTGACAATTTCATGGGAGCACTCACAATTGCCGGCCATTACATTATTCCAGGTATTTCCAATGAGACGTGATACGTTCCCTCGTCTCATTCGGAACAGAGTGCAGTATTTACTTCAATCACACCCTATACCGCGGAAACAGGACCTCGAAGATGTCTTCATATGATCTGAGCGCATTTGATAGCCCCAATTTTCCGCCTCTTGTGGACGGTATGTTCATCGCTTTAAATTATTGAGGACAACTTTCCATGTACCGACCCAGTGGGCATTGAAATTGTTGTGAATTGGAACGACGTCCTCAGGCAAACTAGCGCTCGCCGTTTTAGGGCTCATAAACGTAGGCCTTCTCGAATATACGATTACCATGGACTCAAGGCTCGTCAGAGATGAGCCCTCATGTCGCTAATTTGCGCCTCTTCCCGGGTATATCAACGGCAACTATTAGAGCCTTTTTCTCACCGCCAATTCGCGGCGTAATCTTGGAGACCTTTGGTGCCGGCAACGCCCCACAACGCGCGGATTTGTTACAAGTGCTCAAGGAGGCCTGCGAACGCGGAGTCATCATAGTTGCGATCACCCAGTGCGAAAAAGGGTCTGTGTCAGATGCGTATGAGACGGGAAGGACCTTGTTGCAAACTGGCGTCGTGCCAGGTATTGACATGACTCCGGAGGTAATCATTGTCTCCCAATCTCTGATGCAACGATATGTACTTCTTTCTACAGTGTGCTCTTACGAAACTAAGTTATCTGCTATCAAAACCGGAACTCTCCATCGCTGAGGTTCGCGACCTCATGACAACATCCTTGCGCGGTGAGCTCACGCGACCTACGCGTTCGGCGCCATCAGATCCCACTCCGGTCGAAAATACCCTCGAAAGCATACAGGGCGTTTTATCCGAATTCGTACGGCTCACACAGCCGCCCACATCTGAACCACAAATCACCCTAACACCCGAAACACCCATTGAGACAGGCGTGCGTGATGCGACTGCTGCATGGACTTGGACAGCTGGAGAGGCTGCAACAACGGAGGCCATGCTAATACCATTTGATATACCATTACTCTTGAACAACGGAAGTTTGAACTGACTTGGAAGAAAATGTATGCGACGTAGACGCCCAGCAAGAGAATGGCCGTTCCCCTCGAGATGACAAGCAAGCCAGCAGAAGGGCCCATAATATCTGATGACTGAGTGTCAAAGTGTGTAAAGTTGCCAGGAGTGACCCCGGTACCTTCATTCTTTGTGGGATGAGTACTGTGGTAGGCGGCCGGGATTACGAGTGCTGGCTAATGATGAGATAAACTGGGGCATGTAGTACACTAGAATGAACTGACTGATGCAAGCCAGCGTCATAAACTGGTGAGGGGGGTGGAGTCAGTTGGCAGATGTGAAATGAAAATGATTCAGATCATACAGAGGCAGAACTGCTAAGATGTGAGAGCTATTTCTGACCAGAGACGAGGATGGACTCACGCTTGGGCACCTTCTGCGACGAACTTGGACTCTTTGAATTTGGAACCCGCTGTTTTAACAAAGTTGAATGAATGAAATCCCTTGGGTCGAGCTTCAATGAATGAACTGACCTGCTATAAAGGAGCATCCAAGAACCAAGAGGATGTTGGAAAGGATAGAGCCCAACATCTGAGAGATGATCAATACCCCGACAGGATGTGGTAGGGAGCGACTTACTGAGGTCTGAACGATGCGCAACTCTCCTGCAGCAAATTATTAACAAAGACCAAAGATGTCTCACAATCGATTACCTTGAAGCAGAGCAGCTATGCCGACAATTATCTCGACGGCGTTACCGAAAGACGCGTTCAGAAGACCTGCGAGTGTTGGTCCCAACTTGGTGGACATCTGTTCTGTCGAGTCTCCGAGAAGCTTACTTCGGAATTAGCGCACTGTGTGGCCAATGACCAAAGAAATACCTTTGCGAGAGGAACAATAGCAAGAAAACTGAAGATGAACCGAAGTGCGGCATCCCAGTTCAAATGGTGAGAAACGAAGCTCAAAGGAATGAATACGAGGAGGGTGTTGACCCAGGATTGCAAAAAAAACCAACGAAAGGAATCAAAGAATGAAGGTTCGCCTTCTGCATTGAGGATAGGGAGAATTCTTTCCAAAAGGGGACGAGGACGTGGAGGAGCAGTACCGCTCTCAACATGGTTTAACAGGGGCTGGGTTTCATCAGACATAGCTGGCCTAGGTGTGGAAGAAGAAAGGAAAACGAGTTTACGAGTTTGCTGTCTCAACGTTCAACTTGAACTGCTGTGCTATGTCCCGATTCGGAGCGGATCGATCGCGCCAAGAATTAGTAAGCACTCTAGTCATTCATTTTTACGTCACGGGTTTCGTCCGCGTTGTCCTTTACAATGCCGTCATAAGAGTCCTCTAGGTGAGAGGTATCTGCCCACTGCATGATCACCCCAAGGCCTGTGCGTTCAACGTCGATGATTGTCACCGAGGTGTTCAAACAGCGCTGAACAACCACACCACGAGCACAGCCCATCCTTCTGCCGTGAATCAGGCTTCTCGTCAATGTTCCGATAAAGCCACCGTGTGTAGTGACCAGGATGTGATAAGGATCGCTTTTGGTGGGCAACGAGGCTGTGCCCTCTAGAATGTCTTTCAGCCACCAAGTCTCGGCCCGAGCTGCGAAAAAAGCTCCTGATTCCATCGTCACGGTCTTATCCATCGTTCGAGCTTGAAGTTTCGTTGTCTGTGTCTTGCCTTGATACTCACCCATGAACTATAGCACAGGGGGCGTCAACCGATGGCTCCGCAAGAATAAATGCAACGCACTCGTTCCCGCAATTCTTCTTTCGTTTGCAATCTGACCCCTGGGTGGTGTGCCAAGATTGCCTCTGCAGTCTACTCAAATCAGCCTGAGGAGAACCGTGGCCTAGTTCATCTACGTACTTTAACCGCACGATTGAGATCGCTGCTGAACGCGATATCAAATGGAATCAGTCGCAGCTTCTCCCCAACAATCCTCGCTTGCTCCAAGCCCACATCGTTCAGTGATGTGTCTAGATGGCCTTGTATAATGCCGTCTCGATTCTCTTGCGTCTCTCCGTGACGAACGATGTAGACTCGAGCAAGGATGGACATGTTGGGTGATTACTTGCAATCTCTAGTACCCAACTGCAGTGTGCACCACGCCTTTTGATGGATTGTGTTATCATATATAGTAGCTTTGCTTCGACAGGTGATTAAAGGACCAACGCTGTAAAGGAAACCATTTTGATTACATCCCCTCATCCCTGCCTCGCGATCCTTATGTAACAATCACTGGTGAATAATCATCCGGATAGCATGCCCTGAAAGCTACCTGCTATATGTAGCGCTATCACATCAAGTAGATTTTGAGCTTTGGACGCATGAATCTGTATGTAATTTGTTAGTAATCAGCAAAAGAACTTAGAAGGAAAAAACCCACAAGATTGCCTAGTCCGACTAGCGCACGGTACGCTGCCTCAGAGTCCGAAGTTTCTGATCCCAAAATCTGGAACCAAGTGTGAGCGAGTCGATGTGATAAAACGGTGAACAGAAACCTACTTGAAGTATTAATGATACAAGCTGATCAAAGAAGCTCTTCTCCACGGGCGTGCGCAGGGCAACACATGAAGCGCTGGGGCAAATGTCAACCATCGTACACAGGAGCCCGGAGAACATATAGTACTGACTTAAACAAGATTGTGACCAGCGCGACACGATGAGTCTTGTTGAGAAAAGAGTAAGGAGCTTGACCTAAATAATCTAGAACCTGGTTGAACGAGTCAGGGGACGAAACTTTCCTGATACTATTATCAATGACTTGCTTTACTGCTCCACATCCCACTGAGCGAAACTTTTTCCTGGAAGATATTTGTCAGGGTTCGGAAGAGAAGAAGAATGTTCGTCTCCCTCGGTTTAGGTAGAGGAAGTGACCACGATGAGCTCCATTCAGAAGCCGCAAATAGGGCTTCGACGAATTTCTCTTTCAGGCCCGGAACATCAAATGATTCAGGAGCGAACCCAGTCATGAGGCGACTCAGATCGATGACTGCGACTGGATGAGGCCTAAGGTGCAAGTTCAAAGACGTAAGACATGCCTGGAAAGCGTTGCAGCGATGGCCAGCGTTCAAGAATATGGATAATAGCCTCTACGTGTATTGCTGCAAGTCTAATACTTGGCTGTCTTGGCGGCACTGCAGTAGCAGCATTGAGGAAATTGAAAACCTCCTCAATCTTGGCTATCTCATCAGGATACATAGCAAGACTTGAAGTCGACTATCAGATGGATGATGAATGGGGAGATTAGAGTTGGTATATAGCAAGCTATCTCACGATCTCGTTTCGTAGTGCTTCATCGAATTGTTGCAGCTTTCCTTGCATAGCAGAAACATTAGCTTGTTTGAATGTAATCAGTTTTTCCTGATCAGACATGTCAACGACTGCGAAATGCTCAGAAGAGCAAGCACATGGACATACAACTGGAAGAACTTTTGTGCCCGCGACTGGGGCGGAAGGTTGTGGTGCACCAGAGTACCTCGATGCACCTGTGAAGGGATCCATGTACTGAGAAGCAGCAGTCGGGGGTGGTGCGGCCGCCGGCGTTGCTGCGTATCGCGATGCACCGGTGTAAGGGTCTTGATAGGTTGATGCTGGTCCTGATGGGACGGAAGGTGCACTACGGTATCTAGAAGCACCTTCAGAAATTTAGTATTTTGATATCACGGATTCGAGATAACCCAACACACCTGTGTATGGGTCGACATATTCTTCACCACCAGAACCGATGCTAGCACCAGCGGTGTTTTTCTCAATGAATTTGACGACTTCGTCGATGTATGTCAAGGGAAGATCATTCGACTCTAAAAACTTTTGTGCAGCAGAGAATGGGTTTTCTAGGGGAGTGTGAAGAGTAAATACGGGTGATTTAAGGGATGAATCTTACCTGTTACATTATAAGGAAGTTTCAGCGGAGGAACTCCATCCTGGATATCAACATCGAAGACATAATCATATTCCCTGCCTTGGTATAATTGCTTTCGTCCTTGACCGACAGCGTCGACAACGTCTCCGATCTTCTGCCACGAATTCCCTGCAGTATCCCACTAGGTTGAGGAATGATTACCTCTAAGTTGACACAGATGTATAAGAGGAAAAAAACTACCTGATGTGCTTCAACGATGGACCCATTTCTAATCATCTTGACCTCACCAGACTTCTTGCCTGATGGAACGTTAATTTCTCAAGAAAACGACGTGTTTGAAGCCATGCCTGGGAGATGCAAAGCTTCCGGTCCCGGGAGGTCACTCTTTTTGATGTCTCCGACCTGTTGCGAGGGCAATGCTGTGCTCGCAATCTTCTCGTCATATTCTTTGAGATCGGCCTCTGAAGCCCAGTGCTCTTCTGATGCGCTGAACACGCGCACGACCCCGTCACTACAACCACTGACAATGTCACCATTTGGCATTGAGGAGACAGCCCAGACCGAGATTGCTGGGTGAACAAGTGTTTGTATACAGTCTCCATCTGAAAGAAACAATTTAGCCACAAGAGCATGATTGATGTCGAAATAGAGACAATTACCTCGCCATATGCGGACTGTTCGATCTTCGCCGCCAGACACTATATCTCCAGTTGGAAGAACAGACAGACTGTAGACATAGGAGGTATGTCCGGATAATGTGTATACTAGATCACCACCAAATGTCCAGACACGAATTTCACTTTCAAATATTCAATCACCATAGTCCAATATAGTTTAGGCAACAAATTTACCTGTCATTCGAGCAAGATGCGAATCCAATATCAGGAACCAAGGCTAATCCTCGAACAGCATCTCTGTGTCCCTCGTAAGTATGGACGGCCTTGTGTTGTTGCCATAGTTTGATTGTCTTGTCCGCTGATCCTAGATACATACATACAATGGTTCTTGATCAGTTCCAAAATATATCGTTGCGATGAACGTACCGGACAAATATTGGTCCTCGTCCACTGCCAAAACAGCCCACACCGCTTGTTGATGACCTTTCAAGTCATACACCAACGCGAAATTCTTCCAAACTTTAGCAGTTCTGGGGAGAATGAGGTAAGTAGAACGAACTTGAACTGTTCATGACTCAGATCCACTCACCCGTCCCAGGATCCCGAAACAATGGCGCCACCAGGCGTGACGTCCAGCGCGCAGACGTTCTCAGTGTGGCCAAGAAGAGAGAAATCAGGGTCATCTCGAGGAGCATCGAGGCGGAATACGTTGATGACCGTGTCCTGCCCCCCAGTCACAGCGTAACCTCAAGAATCTCAGCGATCACAGAACAAGGGATCAAGACAGAACCAACCTTTTGGTGCATCTGAGGTCGGGGCGATATAGGCGACCGAATTCACAAAACGAGAACCAGCTCTGAAGACAGATGCTTGTACAAAGGGAGCATCGGGTGATGGCTTCTGCCAGGAGATGGCAGTAGCATCACGCGAGGCGGACAAGATGAGGTCGTTTGTTGGCGAGCTTAGTGCACGGACCTAGACTCTGTTAAGTTAAAGTCTCGATGCACAGGACAAAAGGCAAAACAAACGTCTGACGAATGAGCAGCTAGAGAAGCAGATAACTTGTAAGGCATGGCTCCTAAAACAACGACGAGGTGATGATATTATTATCAAGATATTCAGAATCAATGTCAAAAATGGAATTCTCATCACTCGAACAGTGGCACATGGACACGCGCACACAATTCGATTTACTTTTGCATCGCATTCACATCGCTCAAAATCGTACAAGACGCGTCTTTTGTATAGATACATAACATTAATAAGTCTTCATCGTGATGTACACCACTCTAACGAGCCCATACTGCCGTGATACGCATGCAGACGGGAGATACGGAGGTGTAGTCTATGCCATGCACCATTACTTCATCTCCTGCGAGGGCCTCCCAATGTGATTCATCACCTGTGGAAAACGAATGTGACGAGTTCATAAACCGAGAGGGGACGGAATTCATTCCGCCCCGGATGACATTTTTATTTTCATTGACTTCAGGGCAGGCGCGATCCCGAGATAAGATTAGATGTCAGCAGGAATCATGAAAGTCTGGATCCAATGGACAGGCGACAAAGTACTGCATGCATTGTCCAATTAGGAAAAGTACAAAGCGACTATTAATACTGATATAGAAGCTCGAGAGTGGTTGGTTTGGCAAGCAAGAGAGTTACGGTCCAGAAAGCAGCAATAGCATCAAGAGTTGAAGCACCGGTCCAGAGCAAAAGGCAAGTCTAGAATAGCCTCAGAGATCACTCCGCTAGGTCCAAGCCATGTGTAACCGAAATCTTCATTTTCTTCATTTTGGGTTTTGGAATTCCGTCGTTGTCGTCCGCAGGGTTGCTTCGTTTCAAGCCAGCATCAGGAGGCGCCATTTGAGTCTCCATCTGAGTCTGGGTTTCCTTGCGAGTTTCGTCCGACGAAATCTTGGTTAGTGCAGTGTTCGAAGTGTCGGTGTTGGTCTTTTTGTGAGAAGCTTTCACCCGAGATATCTATAGGTTGTTAGAACGTCATGGTAGTCGCTGAAGGACAGGGACCGTACCAATTCTGCAATCTTCAAAAGACGATTTTCAACGGCTGGATCTGGGTTGAAGTACTCTGCATATTTGAAACCATTGAATGCCTCGCGATTGACGATGAATGTTTTTGGTTGCATGTTTTTTCTGGCCTTAGGTTGTTTGACTTTGGCATTTGTCTTTGCATTCCCTATCTGCGGAAATCCGAGGTCGTCGAGAGTGATTGTCTGTTGAATTATGAATCCTGCCTGGGGTGAGCATACTCCACATCAAGACAGGCGATACATCCACCTTCCCTTTCCAGTCTAGCGATCAAACGGCGAGAGATATCACGAGTTGTGCCTCGGTGGCAGTTCAGTGAGAGAATACAAGGAAACCAGAACAGACTCTACCGTTTGCTTTCGTCAAGTCAGATATGACAAAAGTTCCTTTGAATGTTTCAACGATCTTGATAGATCGTCTGAGCCAGGCATCAGTAGAAAATTACCAGAAATACCAAGAAAGTATACCTGAAGAGAGAGAGGTCTTGGAATTTAGAAATAATAGGAGTGTAGCTGTCTTTGATGAGCGGCCAGGATTGATCAATTTTCAGACGACAAGAGAAACAATGGAATCTCGAAGGCAAGCGAGGGTCGTCAACGGAGTGAAACCTAAATATTTAGGGATTGAAGTTATAGATTAACTGATCATCGAAAGAGTCATTACCCCATGCACCTATATGACGGTGAGCCCGAAGAAATAAATTTGAAAGATAGGTGGTACATACCAAATATGATACCATCTCCCACAACCACCCTCGCAAAAACAGCTTGGATCTTCGATCTGTGAGGTAATTGTGGGTCGAAAGAGTGACTTGAAGAGATGAAGAACAACATACGGTGACCCCGCATTCACATTCGAGACCATTGTCGTGCACGTTTTTCTCCGTTGACGAGAGGGCGCGTCTAGGAGTGGCCTGACGTACGATGAGTTCTGAACCAAATGACTCAATGGACTCCAATTGGGTCTCCATGTCTGCCACCTCCGTTAATGAGAATACATTTAATGCGATAGGAGGAGATTTCCTGACCGAGAGGTGCAGTGTCGTCGACGATTGATTGGGTGTGCATCTCTTTGACCATGTCTATGTCAGTATCACTACCGTGCCTAGAGATAGTGGAAGTGATGGAAGTCAAAGTTGGCGAAGACAAGCTAGATCCAGGACGAGATGATTGGAATATAGGGTCCACAGTGACACTTGACGTGGAAGACTGATTGTCAGGGCTGGGAGAAGGCATTGGAACGTCTTGCGTAAATGGATCATCCACAACTTGCGTCTGTTCGACATTTGATTTTTCATTCGCCTTTTCACGATTCTGAACGAGGAATTATTATATTTTTCGAAGGCAGGAAGAAGAAAAAAACGCTTACAAGTTCATACAATTTGGTGGGTATCTTTTCTGAAACCCCTGCAAAATGAGCCTCTTCTATATACATAGGCCCACAGATTGGTTCGATGACGCCAGTTTCGTTGTTCCTGATCCCACTTGGAACAAGGGGCGCAGGTACATCACTTCCAACTATTTTCCTATAAGTGCCGTCAGGAAGGCGCACATAATCGGGATCATCCTCTCCTTCGCCATCTGCGTCATCCAACTCAGCAGCCTCTTCGCCAGACCACGCCACTCGCCTCGTTTGGGCATCCACAACCTGTTGTTCTACTTGTTCGGCACGAAGAGTAGCCTCCTGAGCTGGAGTCAGAGTTGGTGCCGCAGCTGACAACGCCGTTCCTCCAAAAGCAGCATTGTCAAGGGAATTACTTGAGGGAAGATAAGTAGCGATGGAAGTGACACTCAGATTGACCCTGAGAAACAGTAAGAAGCAGAGACCCGGGCTGTCGCAATGAACTGACGAATGATGCCCTGTGTTGACTCTTCCAATACTCCATTTGTCTGGAACTTCGTCTAGGTCATGAGTCATAAAGTACCATTTATCTTTCTCTTCGTCTCCCGGCTGAAAATGAGGTGGTTCATAATCGATTGGAGTCTTGTCCGTATAATATAGCTTGAAGGTAGCAAAACGGCGCTCTGTATACCAGTTTATCGATTACTGCTCAACGAGACCTGAATCACTTACTAGGGAGAACTTCCATCTGTGTTGTGGCGTGTATTAACGTCTTCAAGAGAGCCTGATAGTTGGCGGGTATGGAGATGGATCACGGAGGGACAAGATAAAGTTGAACGAACCTTCACACTTTTCTTTACATCTAATAATGTGGGAGCCTTTCCCCTCTTAGCCGCTTCCGTTATAGGACTGTCTCTGACATTGTTCAAGGACATCTGGCGCAGATCTTCTCCCAAAGTCATGATAGGAATTGTGATACCAGTGTCCGGAGAAGTATGATACTGTGCAACTGGTCAATCAAGTACGGGCTCAAGGATTGATGATACCTTTCTAACTTGAAAATTGAAGGTATAAGCTTCGACGATGCTACCGAACGCATTTAACAATCTTTTCATCATCATATATGCGCACTTACTTATTCGGATCGTTGTGATCCTGAGGTCCGAAAACTGAGATGAAAGTATTAACTTTTGGACTGCGTACAACTCACGAGGTAAATGGCAAATATGAAGCTCTTGAGGTATTCCTTTTGTAGGGCGTCGAAAATGCCGTTTTCCTAGAAGTGACCCTGAAAATCGAGTTCAACGAGTAAAAGACGCTGGTAATACCATGTAGTTCAATATTTTGTCTCCCTCAGCGGAATAGCCGCGCGTCAGCGTCTTAAGACCAGTCAGCGGTTGATTGAACAATTAATAAGGTCTTAACTGTGATTTTAAACCCATTAGACCCTCGGCTTTGCTTGCTACTTGCCGAAGAGAAGCTTGCGTCCTCCGAGCGGCGATATGAAATAGAAGAATCCTCATCAGCGACGAGGTGACCTGACAGAAAGATCAAGAAATGGTCTCTCGGTCGATACAATTGCATTAACTTTGGGTGAAGTTGTCCTCAGGCAATAAATCCCTTTAAGTACATTAGTGAGGGTCCAGTGTCAATGGGGGTAGGGTAAGATTTTCTCACCTCAGATACGTGATACATCCCAATCCAGCCCTCAGCATAGTTTGAATAGCAGCCAGACTTTGTGAGGCTGTCATAGACTGTACTTCCGTCCGTGTCGCCTGAGCCTGCATGATGAAGGTGTAAAGTAAGAGGACAAAGATGAAGAAGTTGATGAAAGGAAGGAAGAGTGGTTGAAGAGTGGACGCGATCGTGACGCGTCGAAACACTTCTCCGATTGTTCTGACGTAAGTAATTCTATATTGAGAATACATATTCGATTGGTGAGCGCTTGAGCCCCTACAAGAATCAGGCTAAGCAGCAAAGGACAACAGTAAACTACCAAAGACGTTGCATTATGGGAGTGTCCCTCGTTATGTCGCTAGACAAAGTGCATAGTCGAGGCGCGTACTGAGGGAGTGCAAGGCATGTTACATAGTCGACGGAGTATGTAGATGGAACTGTATGAGCCGAACATGCGGAATCCCATGCCATGCAGAGGCTTCAGGTGTCGACCTCGGATAGACGAAACAGTAGCTAGACGTTACGATCCTTGACCATTTCCTATCAGAACTGATATACGGGTATCAAAGCCCTCGCTGCGAATGGGCATTTCGGGGGTATGAAAAGGATTCTTCATGACTGCATCCGCGTATATCTCATAGACCCTCTGCAGTACTGCATCTGCAGATGTATCGGTCAAGGACGTAAGAAGAACGAACTTGGTACCTAACTCAGGCCTGAGAGAGTGAACGAAGGAAGTTAAGATTTCAACGAACCAGTTGCCGTGAGGAAGATAGTGATCTTGAACGTCTCACCCTCTATGACCTGAGCGCCTGAGCTGGATCCCATTGGAGATAATCGACTTGTGATTGCGTGAATTCCATGAAGGGTCCCGGCAAGAACGAGGTACTCATTCGAGGTCAACTGAGCCAGTCCATCTAGCAAAGAAAGCTTTGGAGCGCTGTTGCCATGGAATACACAGTTTCTACAAACCTGCAAAATTCCGCTGATAGACGAGTCCTCCCGCTTTATTTATGACCTATCAATTAGATCAGAGGTAAGTGGCAATATTTGGATTACTTCAGAGCTCAAGCCTACCCATAAACCATAGATCGCCATTTTCTAATCTAGAGGCTCGTGATAAGTTGCGTACTACATAAAGTAGTCATTCTAACGTGCGCTGTTTGCCGAGTTGTTTGTCTCGTCGTTGTGCTTCTCGCCATTGCAGTTGACGACGACGAGGCTAGGCCGACATGGCTTTGCTCCGTTTGCTGGACGTGATAATATTCATTATTCTTTTTATTCCGCTCCACGTCTACTCAGCCTTTACCGTCGGGGAGCGGGAAATACCTGAACTCGCTCTTGCCAGTATAACACAACTTCTCTCGAATCCTGATCCTATTAAGCAACTGGACCCCTCTAATCCAGGATCACATTTGTCCAAAATATTGATTCCACGTGTCCGTACGTTACAATGTAGACCGTTGCAGTTTCTTTTCAACTGACCAAGCAGTTCAACAGCTGACACGGAGAATAACACCATCGTTCGGAGCTACATTATCTCAACTTTGGAAGCACTGAAGTGGCACATTGAAGTGGACGAGTTTACAGACAAAACGCCGATTGGGAATAAACGATTTGCGAATATCATAGCGACAAAAGATCCCTCTGCAGGTCGCCGGGTCATATTGTCTGCTCACTATGACAGTAAATATGGCGCAACTTATCCAGACAATCAGGTATGCTTCACCATCATGTTATTAACATTAGACGGACTTTTCATCGTTCTCAGTTTGTAGGTGCTACAGACTCGGCAGCACCCTGTGCCATGATGCTCGATCTTGCCGAAGCTCTCAACCCTCTGCTAGACGCACGCAAAAAACGACTAGATGCTGGAATTCTTGGAGACGACGAGGATGAAGACGTCATCGATACAACGCTGCAACTCGTCTTTTTCGATGGCGAAGAAGCTTTTGTTTCCTGGACTGCAACAGATTCTATATATGGAGCTCGGTAAGCCGTGTTACTTCGAGTGTGGGATATCCAGTTCGCTTAGTTATTTCCAGTCATTTGGCGAGCAAGTGGGAGTCTACATATGTCGCTCATCATGGGAAACGAAGGTTGATGGGTCTACAACCAACTGAGCTGGATGGTATCGAGCACCTCATTCTACTCGACCTGCTAGGAGCCCCTCAGCCCTTAATTCGCTCCTTCTTCCTTGACACTGCATGGCTTTTTGATGCTTTGGTCTCAGTAGAGCGTAGATTAGGGGACATTGGCGCCTTCACGTACGGCGACCATCAAGAAATGGCTCCAGGGCAATGGTCCAGCTATTTCAGGCCAAGACAAGAAGCACAATCGAATTTCGGATACATGGGGGACGATCATGTTCCTTTCCTCGAAAAAGGAGTCAGCATTCTGCATCTTATTCCAGAACCGTTCCCGCGTGTCTGGCACACTCTCAAGGTGCGTCATTGATATCATGTTCTCGGGCATGAGCTCTTTATGTTAGTACAGGATGATGCTTCCGCATTGGACATTCCTACGATGAGGCGGTGGAATATCATGCTTCGAGTTTTCTTGTCTGAGTATCTACATCTACGACCAGAAGATGCTTCGTCGCCCAGCATGCCTCATAGATCTATCTCTGAACTTGTAAGCACTTGATTCCATCTCTGCTTACAACGTCTGACGCATCGCTTTGCTAGTAGGAATAACAAGTATGGACATACCGAAATATTACATTGTATACTATACAATAAACACATCAATGAAAATTGCAGGTTCGCTCTGATTCCTTCGACATACGACGTCAGCAAAGTGCAATACAAAGATATCAGCGTTTGGACGGGAAATGGTGTTGAATAGTGTCAAGCCCGCAGGAGGTTCTTGTAGTGTTTGATCAACTCCGAGGCATCAGTGGCAGTCTTATGGTCACATTAAGATCAAAACATTAGGAGAAAACTTGATCTATGCGCACCTTTTCATGTTGTCGAGCTTCTTCTACATGTGCTCTAGCATTTCTGGAGAAATTTCGGAGAGCTGCTTCACGTCTGGACGGATTTCTTCGTTCTGTAAGTCTCAGTTGTCGATGAGTCCTCAACCTATGAATGCAATCACTCACGCATCTCGCTTGCGGTATCAACTTCTTCAGATCGTCGGGTAGCCAGATCATTCACGAGTGGTGGATACAGAGATGAAAGTGACGCGATTGCTTCCTGTTAGACGCGATGCCAAATTGAAGAGAGCATTGGAAGAATAGTTGGGCGAACCTCATAAATCCGGAGCAGCTGGTCATAATCGCCGAACAGATTTTCGGGCGATACTTCTTGATCCTTCAATTCCTGCATTCTTGCTATAGCTTGTTCTCTGCATTTGTCAACCAGTCCAAAGTCAGTTAAAAGGTATCACTTCGACGATCGAATTCACAGATGTGCAATGCCCGCTTTAGAAACATGTTGTACGGTTTTGCGTGCGGCTGCAAATATGGCTTTCTTTTGCATTTCAAATGCTGACGCTCTAGCCGAAGCTTTCCTTGCCTGACGTTCTACATACCAGAATATTCTGATAGGGTACAGGAATGTTGTGGTTGATCAGGGACTGACCGTGGTGCTCTTTCAGGATATTAGAGATGTCACCTGTGGCGTCATCGTTGCTCTCGGCGTCTCCAGTTATTTCGTTCTCGCTGTCTTCAATGTCAAAATGCACCGGAGCTACTGTACGAACAGCTCTTGATCCTTTAATACGAGGGGGGTCTGTTGCATTTTCTGTTAGATATTGATGATTTCAATTAATGTCCATACACTGTACTTGCTTACCTGGTGTTTTAACCATAAGTCTATAGGCTTTTAACGAAGACAAGAATTGTGAATCCGGGATGTTACCTGATGTTACTGTCGGCGTGTTGGGATTCGGGAACGCGTCGGGGTCATGTGCTTTTCACGAGGACGTATTGTTTATCATTGTCAATGCCATTGATGGCCAGCAAACCTAACGTGCACGTGAACGCGTAGCCCGCTGAGTGCCGTTGGCTACCCAAGAACAGCCTTGAAAACGCAACTTATCGACACTGGACAGTCCATTCACAATATGGATTGGTGCGTTATGCATTCTGTCGCAAACTGTTTTCTTGAACGTTATTCTCTTTAGTCTTGAACTTAATATACATCAGCGAATCCTATCTGACCTCGCATCAAACCCTGGAGAAACGGAGGATGATATCATTCATGCTCAAACTCTCATTGCTGCTAAGGTCCATACAAGAGCGGCAGACGCAAAAGAAGAAGGATGTGAGGATGAAGAGGAAGAGAAATCGGCTGATTCACGTGTTTTTATGGTGAGCAATGGTGCATTTGCCATCACCATCACGGCCAGCGATTGAACTTCTGTATGTCAGTCCACATCTCGTGTTCATTGCAACATCGCTTTCGGAGAACTCATAGTCAACTTCTCTGAAAGTCACATCAACGACAATATTGATGTTCTACTGCCGGTTCTCGTTGATATCCTGAACGACGTGCCCTTCATCGACTTTGACAAATGCCTCTCTTGGTTGGGTATGTTACCGGAACCTGAAGTCAACTTGGCCACAATTTTCATTCTACTACAGATTGGTCTCTCCCTGATCAACTCGTTTACTCAACCGTGTCCGCACTCCTTCGATTATCGAGCTCTCATCCCCAATACTCAGAGAAGGCAGCTTCTGCAATCTGTTTCTTCCTTTTTCAGACGGTCGACCAAATCAAGAACAACAGCCGTAAGATGGATATTAAACTCCTCATGTTCTACTCTAAGCTATTTCCAGCAATTTCCATTCTGACTCAATTAATACCTGCTATCCATGGCTTGTATCGAGCCATCACTTCAACATCCTTTGCCTGGACTATTGACCAATGGGGACGAATAGCGACCCGCACAAGCGAACTTTGTTCTTCGACCATCGTTGATCGCTTGAATCACCTTCTAGTTGATATCATACAGAAGGAAGGTGTAGACGGCGATTCTCTGCGTTTTGTACAGACCTTCGTGTCTCGTTATGTGACTCAAGGTCGTCCTCTCAGCGGATATTTTATTGTCTGCTGTGTTATAGAGACACAATGGACGGTTCTTGCACAGGCTCTTGTTCCTCCACACCCTACGCCATCTGCGGCTACCACTGAAGCGGTAGCAGCCAACAGAGCATGGCTTTCTCTCATGCGAACCGCTCCGGTTCCGCGCAAAATCAGTGAGCAGGGTATTGTGAATGTCCTGAAGTCGACACTCCTTTATGCAATGCAATGTTTCACCGATCTGTTGGTCCAGATTGAAGAGATGGAGACGGAACCTTCAATTGATACATATGCTTGGGAAACTATGTCGGAGAGTCTGGTATGTTGCAGACCTCATCTTGGGTTTCTCAAAGCGTTCAACCGTTCCAGAAACTGGCTTCTGTGTGCTCTGTTGCGTTACAAGAATTGGACGGAAAGTTATTTTCCAGGCTGCAGTTATTGTTGAACGAAGAGTCTCCTATATCCGACAATCTTGTACAAGAAGCAGCTTTAAAGGCTACGACAGTTTTGGTTCAAAGGTATGTGGTTGGATACTGCATGAAACCAAGAGGTTTCTCATCGAGCTGAAGCTTCCCGGAGATTGCTTCTAAGATGGCAACCCACCTCCGTCACTTCGTTACGTCTCCTCTGCCTATCTTCGAATTTGCATTTGCTTCCGAGAGCCGCGCCCCGCCACCATTAGTTGCTGCTGCAAAGTGTCTTGCTCATTGTATTCGCGTATGTTTTACCATTAATTTTTTTCGGTCCATCTCATTGCCTCAAATAGCTCGCTCCTGGAGATGATCTCATCATATCGAACATGTATTCTCTCCTCAATTACATTGCTGCAGCTAGCAAAGACACGTACAAGAATTCTTCCGATTCACAATTCAATAACGATTCAGTGTATGACTCTCAAGATTATGCTGCGACCCAGCTGGTTGAGTCGGGCTTACGTGGTTTGTCGGAGGATGACAAAAGGCTTGTCAGTATCAGCACCATATCCGTTGTCACTCGCCTGGCGCTCGAATTCAATATCGAAGAGGTATACATACCAACATCTCCGGTCTGAACGCTATTGAACATCACTAACAGGTCACTCGCCTGACTATCTCGATGTTACTGCAAAGGTTACGACATGCAGAGCCTACGGTCGAAGCTGCTATTGCCTACAATCTCGTTGATCTCGCCCTCTCAGCTCCAGAAAGCGCATTTGCCGACATCATACGCGTATTCTCCTTGATCAACCGCTCTGCTAACCCAGATGATCCACGGTTTTCTAACAACATGGTATGTTTGCATGTTTGCATCACTCCTCCTACGTGCTTGCTTTTCCTGACCAAACTTTAAGGTTCTTGCCGCACAAACGAGGCTGGCTCAGGAACTTTATAAGAGACCTGAACTTTATGACAGATATCTTGTTGAGCTACTTAATCTCTTTGCTGAGAAGGGTGTCGCAATACAGAACCTTAAGATCGCAAATCACGAAGTCAAGGTCGCATTCGTCGTATCTTATTCTGTTTGGTACTCACTTGCACCTATAGACAGACGACATGATTGAACAGCTGGCCTCTTTACTCCTTCCGATCGATGCACTCTTGGCTCACGAAGACTTCAACCCTCAAATAAGTACCTGCCCTGGGGTTGTCTCTTCATTCAGAAACATGTGGTTTTTATGTGTCCTCTTCCATTTCACTAACGATAAGGACAAGGTAGACGATGCAATGAATTGGTTAAAACCGGCCCTATCTCATATTGCTATCAAAACACCGTCAATCATACTTGAAGAACCTCATGACTCTGTTGCTAGTGATGTCGAATATAATTCCGTCATTCGTCAGGAGTATGCTCACACCGTATGATGATAGTATCTGTTTTTGGATGTTATGCTCATTGAATCGTGTTGTAGATCATTGCGAAACACCGGGCCTCGTTGACGAAGCATATATCATTGCGTGCCGGTGACGTCCGAAATCTCTCATCTGGCCAGATCATTTTCATACTAGCTATGCATGATATTGAAAGTATGCGATCTGCCGCGGGGTTGCCTTCGTCTCTCGTAGCATACTTCACCAACGATAGTATCAATAGAAATCCTAACCTGTCTGCCTGTATGGGGTCAGTGGCAGAAAAGGTGTGCAGAGTACGGCTTTCCTTGATGAGACATTTTAATCTCTCCATCAGGTTATTCGTGACTGCATCAACGAGCTGAATTCACAGGCCTCTCAGCAAATGCTGCCCGTTTGCCTTTCGTCAGAACTCCAAGCACTCTTGATCTACACCACTCATCGCATCGAGGATGCGAGAGAAGTAGCATCCAGATATCTTAATCGCCTGATCACATCCTTTCCTTCACTGATGTGTGATCCACCCTTTGTCTTCGCGATTCTGGAGGTCCTTACACTCCTTCGACAATCGTGCGAAAACGAATTCTTGGACGAGGTGCGCTTCCTTCATCCCAATGAATTTGTGTGATTCCAATTTGTCTTATAGTATAACCCTGTTTACGTTTTCCATTCGGAAAGAGCTGGAATCACTTTACAAATGACTGATGATTATCAACGACGAAATGATATCCTTGGCCACTTGCACCGTGACGCATACAACTGGTTTGAACTTGCAATGGCGCGCGCTCCCATCGAACTTCAGTCCACATTACAGGTCCTTTTTTCCTAAGTCACTTTTGCGATTGTTCTAATAAAACTATCAGAAATACCTTGCATTTACTCAATCAAGTTCAGGAGGCCACTCCTCGGAGCTCGGCGCGTCAGTTGCTGAACATTTTGGTAAGGCAATCAGTCCTGTCGAACGACAACTCAGTGAGCGGCATGTTGTTTCTAAGATGGTCTCCATTGATCCAAAGACAGCTTTCCTCGCTAGCCTTTCTCAGCGGAAAACGTGGAAACCGGATGGAGCGAAAAACCTGGCAAACGAAATTGCTAGTAAAAGCTATTTTTCTGGAGAGGCTGCTGGGGTTCGTTTGGCATTGCATCAAGGTCGATTTCCTATAGGAATGCGATAATTCTGACTTACACTCCTCACAGCCCCCGATAAGCTGGACAAGCTACCTCCACACTCTGCTCCTTCGATTGAGATTCAAGGTTTAAAAAGAAAGATGTCTCGTACAACTGAAGATGTTCTGAATAAGAGCAGCTCGCTTACAGTACAAGACCTGAAGAGGCTCCTCTTTAGATGTGCAGCAGCATTGCTTTCTTTGGAACAAGTTCTTATCGTCATCCATTTTCAAAGGATCTCACTCATGTCGTCGTTATATACAGTGTGATCACGACCTACTACATCATCTTGTTGCTTTGCCGTTCGAGGTTTCGACGCCACCCGCCATAACTGCCGGGATCGAAGTCTGGACCTGGGTCATCTCGAACAAACCTGATGTGGAAGTTGCTTTGATGACTGAGATACTTTCTGCGTGGTCGGACAATATAAAGCAAGAGAAAGGAATGTTCTCCTCGTCGCTTAAGTGAGTTTTGTATGCAATACTCAAAGATTCTGACATTGATGGGTTTTGCAGCTACCAAGATCCATTTTATGAATCGATCAGTTATAGTCCTACTGACAAGGAAATTATCGACAGAGGGGGCGTGAATGCTCGTCGAATGCTCACCCCTCATGTCCTTGTTCTCCAGATGCTCTTCAGCCGGTTGCAAGCATCTAGATACCGTCGGCCCAGGATGATGTTTCTGATTCAACAACTGGTGCTACGCTCTGCACGAGCATACCGTTTAATGAGGCATGAATATCTATCTCTCTTGTGACTCCGACTTATCAGTTTCAAGCACTCATGCACTGGCTCGTGAAGAGCGTTTTTCCCTCCTCCTCTTTGGGTTTGAAACACTGAAGAGCTCTCATCTGGATCCTTATTCAGAAAGCCTGATGCGCGAGAGCCTATATTCAGTTGCTTTTGCCTGGTTCTCGGTCCGACCTCAGTATGTTTCGCATCTTTTTCACAGGTTCGATATTTCTGATGTATTTGTAGATGGTCTTACGGTGCAAATAGGGCACAAGTAGATGCGGACGTGAAAGTCCTAGCAGAATTTCTGTCCTGCCTTCAGACAGATTCCATTCGAGGAACATCAGAGATATCTAGTCTGTCCCCGGTTCAGATACCATCTCGAGGCTCATGTGAGTGCTTTTGCATCTCGCCATTCTGATCATAGGATTTTTATCGCATTCATAGACTATGCGACCAGACTTCGAAGCATCAACCACCCTATCCGCCTTCTTACAGAGAACGAAATGATGAGACTGGCTGTCTGGAACAATCCAACCAACGATCCTAAGCGAGGTAGCGATCACAGTGGAACCGTTGGCACTACACTGGTCGACGTAAGGGATGTCATCTGCTGACTCGAGAGTGACTGAAACATGATTTCAGAATACTTGGCATGCGGTCCTTCGCACTGTCTGGGAGATTGCGCCTGGGATTGCTGTGCATCTTGCGGAACGTTTGAAGAGTCCTGTTGTCCGAAACGAAGTAACAAAGATGATCCGTGCAAATCCTTTGGAAGTTCTTGACATCCCAGAAGCCCTGCCTCTCTTCATCGGTGAAAAGGTGGATGGGTATGTCCGAAGGGATTTTAAGGTAAGTTAAGCTCATCTTCTCTTCCAACAATAGCTCATGAGGCCCTGAAGCACCTTCTTTTATGGTGCCCTGTTCCACCCGTGATTGCTATCGGTTTCTTCGAGCCCCGATACAACAACGAACCACTAATCCTTCAATATGCTCACCGAGTGCTTGAACAACATCCTGTCGACCTCACGTTCTTTTTTGTTCCTCAGGTCGTTCAAGCATTACGATATGATAAGCTCGGTGCGTGCTCTTACATCTTTCTCTATATTTGTCTGAACTGTTTGCAAAGGTTATGTGGCCCGGTTCATTTTCGAGACATCAAGGATCTCCCAGCTGTTCTGTCACCAAATCATCTGGAACATGAAGGCGAATTGTTACAAAGATGATTCAGCAGAAATTGTCGGTCCAGTTCTCCTTGTAGCTTCACTCTCTGATTTGTGCAATAGGAGGATCCAATGAAACCGACTCTCGACCTCATGATAGAGCGGGTCGTTGGATCTCTTTCGGGTGACGCCAGAGAATTCTACAATCTCGAATTTAATTTCTTCGACGAGGTGACCTCGATATCTGGGAAACTCAAGCCGTTCATTAAAAGGACCAAACCAGAAAAGAAAGTTGGTATTTGAATGAATTTCTGTCTGAAAATTCTCTCATATCTCGACAGGCCAAGATAGATGAAGAGATGGCAAAGATCAACGTTAATGTCGGGGTGTACCTGCCCAGTAACCCTGACGGAAAGGTGGTTGACATCGATAAGAAGTCTGGAAGGCCGCTACAAAGCCATGCCAAGGTAACGTTACCTGTATTTACCTGTTATTGGCATCTAATCGTGTGTTAGGCCCCTTTCATGGCGACTTTCAAAGTCCAAAAAGAGCGCGTTGTTGTCAATACAGATCCGAATTTGATTTTGGATGGGGACGGGGCGGGTACTGAGACAAAGGTCACGTATGATGCATGGCAGCAAGCGATCTTCAAAGTAGGCGACGACTGCAGACAGGATGTGTTAGCTCTTCAGATTATCGCGATGTTCAAGAACATCTTCACCAGTGTGGGCCTTACACTATATCTCTTTCCTTATAGAGTGACGGCAACGGGTCCAGGGGTTTGTATTTGCATTTTAACCTGTCTACTTTGTCCTGAGATTCTTTTAGTGTGGTGTCATTGATGTTGTACCTAACGCAACTTCTCGAGATGAGATGGGCCGCGCCAAAGTGAACGATTTACTCGATTTCTTCGTGGCCAGATACGGAGGAGAGGATACTGTTGCCTTCCAGAAGGCTCGACTCAATTTCATTCAGTCTATGGCAGCATATTCTGTTGCTTGTTACATTTTGCAGATCAAGGACAGACACAACGGTAACATTATGATTGATGGTGAAGGCCACATAGTCCACGTTGGTTTGTTAACTACATAGCCTTCTACCATTTAAATTGTCTGATTCAAATTATGATAGATTTCGGGTTCTTGTTTGACATAGATAAGTGCTTTCCGCTTCCCTCATCGTGTTCTTAGTCTGACCAACCTCCTCCCCTTACGACCTGGAGTGTGTTTTGATCTAATTGGCTCTAGACATTTACTGATCCACTTTACAGGGGGTGAAGTTTGAACCACGCTCATTCAAGCTCAATCATGAGATGGTTAATTTGATGGGAGGACGAACTTCACAAGGCTATCAACTCTTCCAAAATCTGACCGTCAAAGCGTTCCTCGCAATACGGCCCCATTCTGAACAACTCATAAGCACAGTGCAGCTTATGCTGGACAGTGGGTTACCATCCTTCAAAGGAGAGCCGACCATCAAGAGGCTTCGCGACCGATTCGCACTCGGGCTCAGCGAGAGACAGGCTGCAGAGTTCATGATGGCCACCATCAAGAACGCTCACGAGAACTTTCGAAGCACGGCATATGACGAATTTCAACGGGTGAGTTAGTCTATCTACTAACGTTTATCTGGCTGATTCCCGGTTCATTCGCAATTAGCTACAAAACGGTTTGTTCTTATGTTATCGTTGTCCGGAGAATCATTCACCTTCTCCCCAGGTATTCCCTATAAGTAGAGATGTTAATGAGATTAATATTCTGTTCCATATATTCAACATTGAATAAAGTAACGCATATACAATAAGTGCCTATAAGTGCACGCCCTGAGAGTGTCAAAGGCATACTCACTTTGTTAAGGCACTATAGCCAAGTGGTTACGGCGACAGATTCGAATAATGGTAGTATCTGTTCCTCTTTGAGGGCGCAAGTTCAAATCTTGCTGGTGTCGTTTTGCATTAGGAAGGGGTTAGCGGACTTGACTCAAGGCTAAGGGCGGGCCGAACCAAACAGTTTATTTACATTACTCAACACGATGTCTGTCCCTCTTTCAACACTTTTTGCCCAAAGCCTTTTCAGTGCCTCCAAAGCATCAAATCTACCTACCATTGACGATTCTACTCAGGTACCAATGGTATTGGTGTGATCTTTTATACCGACTGACATCGCTTGTAGGAGCTTATACAGACCAGTCTCAAGGACCTATCAACATTGAGTTCGCGGATCGCAGGGCTCTCTTTGTTTAGCCCGAATGAAATACTTGAGGACATATCTACTGCCGACTTGGTTTATCTTCTTGTACCCTATGTCCTATCAGACGTTCGGGGACGCGTCAGGACCACGGGACGTCAAGAGAGGGTTGTGATGCTCAAACAAACACAGGTACGACGATATGCTTTTGAAGGGTTCTGCGTTGATGTAGTCTATTAGAAAGATTTGAAAAGATTTCTGTCATATCTAGATAATTACGAGATTGTGCCCCAGGACGAACGCGCCCTCTATGACCGTCGAGTATCCGCCACAGCAGATCCTGCAAAACGACGTGAACTCAAGATCAAGCAATACCAGAAGGAGAAAGACTTGAAGGCACGGATTGAGGTAATTATTCAACGTCTGTGCTCTCATTCCTTATACCACTCAATTCTTTTGCAGGCTCTTCGTAAACGCAGACAACAAATCCCCCTTTTGGACGACGCAGTCACAGATTTTGATATCATGGCCTCCCTTCTTCCTTCGAAGCCAGCACAATCTAAGACGGAAGATGAAGATGATGTTGACTCTGAGACGGAAGACATCCTTCGCGAGACTACACTATTCCTGCTGCGACTCAAGTATGCACAAACTCAATCTCAACTTGAAAACTTGGAGCAGGAGCTTGAACTTCTATCAAACGCGCCACCCTCACCGCCTCGCCCTCCGCGTGAAGAAGCTCACGATCGTAGAAGCAAAGCCCGCGAAAGCGACAACAATATGTGGAAGCTGGATGTACCGCGGCCAATTTTTGGAGTCGACAGGAAAGGATCACTTCTTGATTCGTCAGGAAAAGTAAAACTCAATTGTTCTTTGTGGTTCACCATTTCCTAAGACAGAAATCAGGTTCTTCAACCATTTACAATACTTCCTTCCAGTGCTGCCGAACGTGCACGTCTTCAGCAACAAGTGTTCGGTCCAGGTTATCGACTGCCTACCATGTCAATCGACGAATACCTTCAAATTGAGAAGGAGAGAGGGAATATCATCACAGGTGGCGGGTATGTCGAAATCTTGGAAATACCATCAAATCATGATTTACGTCTTTCGTAGTCCTGCGTCAGAAACAGTCCCAACATCCTCCGAGCAGCTCACACTCGATGCAGAGATGGACGGGAAATTGGATGGTGAACAGAAGTCGGAGACCAAGCGGTTGAAAGATGAAAACTGGGCTCAATTCACAGATGAGAATCCAAGGGGCGCTGGTAACACTATGAATCGAGGCTAACTCGCTACAGGTGACCAAAATCTTGACGGTTCACTTGTATAACTTTGACACCGATTAGCTGTCGCGTGCATGTCTGTTTTCCCCCTTAGGGGTCGATGAAATCTATTGAAATAGTCTTCTCGTACACCTAAAATATGATCCTGAGCAAAAGAAAACTTGAGGTATATGTGCAGTTGATACGATGATGCCCAGGACGCTCAGCAGGCGCACTGTGATGCTTCAGGGGTTTCATTCGCCTGTGATGTTGTGACATCAATTTCTATTACAACAGCGTTAGTACACGGATAACAACATTGAGGCAGAAGGGACATACTGGTGTTGGCCTCACCCTGTGTCTCCTTCTCCATTCCTGGTAACGACATTGCAATCTTTTTGAATAGACTTTTGACGTTATGCCCGGCCTTTGCAGAGGTCTCCATAAACATAATGTTCAATTGTGTCGCCTTGGCAGTCGCCTCCTCCAGTGTTACTTGCCTATGAGGTTGTAAGTCTAAACACATGCGTAGCTCGCAATAACTACGAACCGTTTATCTGACAGGTCAGCCTTGTTTCCTACCAACACAATTATCACGTCGTTCCCTCGTTCTGACCTCACATCATCTATCCATTTGGTTGTCGAGAGAAATGATTGCCGATCTATGAAGGTGGCGTTCAGTCAAGGTGAATACACATTGTGGACAACGTACTTGTGATATCAAAGACGACTATGGCCACGGAAGAGTCACGAATATACGATGGAATCAGTGAGCGAAATCTCTCCTATGTCGCAACATGAGGAAATGTCGCAGTCATTTGGATACATTGCATCACACCTGCCCAGCAGTGTCCCATAGCTGTAATCTCACAGTCCGGTCTTCAAGATACATAGTCTTGCTGAGGAAGTCGATGCCGATTGTGGCCTGATAAGTGTTGTCAAAAGTATCATACATGAACCTTTAAAGGATGAATATTAAGTTAGGTTCACCTAAGCATGTGAAGGCACACCTAGTGATCAAACTGGTCTTTCCTACGCTCTGATCACCTAGAAGAACAATTTTTGTCCTCTTTGGAGGTGAAGACGAAAAATCAGCAGAGACGGGAGTAGCTGATGGGTCAGACATGGGTAGGTACGTAGTATAACGTTGGCAAGGTTCTGGTCAATCACCACATCACAACTTTACCGCCGGCTTATCACGTGAAGAATAGATCTCAATCTGATTCTCTAAGCGATGGGAAAGAGACATCTTAACGAGACTATTTCTTTTACTTTTGCCTATGTACAAGGCTCAGGATGAAGCTTATCGACAAGATTACATCTCGAAATTCATCAAATCCCTTCTATACCTTCGAATTTTTTCCTCCACGTACTGATCAAGTGCGTCACCTAACCCTTTCAAACCCGAAGTGTGGTTCTATGACGGATTTTTCCGCGTTTAGGGATTTGAGAACTTGGCTGCACGTATCTCTCGACTATGCGCACTTAATCCGCTCGCCATCAGCATCACATGGGGCGCTGGAGGCTCGACCAAAGAGCGGAGTCACGAATTAGCGGGTCTAACACAAACGGAGTATGGCGTAGACACGGTCCTTCACTTGACATGCACGAATATGGAGCGAGGATCTGTCAATGCCGCGCTTCAGGTGAGCTCGAGTTGTCTCCATTGTCATGCATATCTGTACAATCCGGCGTCTAGGAAGCCAAGGCAAATAAGGTACAGAACATTCTCGCATTGCGTGGAGGTATGCCTGTGTCATGATTTTTGAGTGGATCGCATTGTTATTATCTCAACAGATCCCCCAAGAGGCAAGGAAGAATGGATACCTATCGATCCCAACTTCCAGCACGCCATAGATCTCGTCAAATATATCAAATCTACGCCTGAATTTTCTGACCACTTTTGCGTTGGTGTTGCAGGTCAGCTTGCTGCCACTAAAGAAAACCCTTCTAGCTAACAGTTATCTTAAGCATATCCGGACGGACATCCCGACAGCCATCTAGACCCGCATACGGAGCTTGATAATCTCAAGGAAAAAGTCGATGCGGGCGCAGATTTCATCGTCACTCAACTTTTCTACGATGTTGACCGGTTTCTGGAATGGCTGAAAGCGGTCAGAGCAAAGGGTATGTTGCTATCAACAGGCGCACATGTTCTCCATTTAACCTTGGTCAATAGGTATTACTGTCCCTGTCATTCCCGGAATTATGCCGATCCAGACCTACTCATCTTTCCTTCGCTTGGTAAAACTATGTGGTATGAGAGTTCCACAGTATGTCATGGATGCTCTTGCACCCATCAGTGTACGTTTCCCTCCTATTTCCAACCATTGGTTCCTCATCCCCTATCGCAAAGCATGACGATCAACTCGTCAAAGACTACGGTATCAAGCTAGCAGCTGAGATGATTCAACGCATAACAAAACAGAATGTGATCCCCGGCTTCCACCTCTGTACGCTCAATCTCGAGAAGAGTGTTCAGCGTGTGTTAGAGATCCTCAGATGGACTGACACCACCCCACCAATCCACAACAGACTCATCGCAGTACGTTTCAACACTAATCACCAAAAAATGTACTCATCATTCATAGGAAACTGCTGGAAATGCCATCCACCCCTCATCCTGCATCGACGGGACCGAGTTCATGGTGACGCCAATCACTGCAACAAATACAGCTGCAATTGGGTTGGCCAGCCTTCCTACCTCTGAGACTGAAGCGGGTCGTGGAGAGCTCAACAATGCCGCATCCTGGGATGAGTTTCCTAATGGCCGTTTTGGTGACTACAAAAGTCCTGCGTTTGGAGATCAGGATCATTGGGGAGGGCCCGCTATGGTACATTCTAATGCATCTTTCCCTCGGACAGTCGCTAACTCTGCGACAAACAGCGAAACGACAAAGTCAGCCAGTGGCGCCACCCGAAGACCCTAGACGATCTTACGCGACTGTTTTTAGACCACTTGCATTCGAGAATCGCCACAACACCATTCTCGCAGACGGCGTTGTCTCCAGAGTCATTATTAATCCTCGGACATCTGGAAAAGCTCACGAAGCGGGGGTGGTGGACAGTCGGCTCACAACCAGCAATTGACAGCGCGAGCTCTGCCGATGAGGTGTTTGGATGGGGTCCAAGATCGGGGTATGTATTCCAGAAAGGATTTGTTGAGTTCTTCTGTACTGCGGAAGATGTTGATGCTATTGAGCGGAGGGTAGAAGAAAAAGGTAATGGATGGGTACATTGGTTTGCAGGTGATGTCAAGGTGTGTTTAGACATGGATAAGACGGAGAAACTACGACTGAACCGTGAGCAGGGGGAATGTCGAGGCAATGTGCCAGATGATGGAAGGAATGCGGTGACATGGGGAGTGTTCCCTGGACAAGAGATAGTGCAGACAACTATCATCGAGAAGGA
>JAGGAS010028219.1:29984-53744 GCA_017657355.1 Termitomyces sp. K1Ac | reverse complement strand
AATGTGAGACAGCAGGGTCAGTGGGCTCAGGCTCAGGCTCAGGCTCAGAGACACGTCCCCGAGACACTCGTCACGCCCTACTCCATGACTGAAGAACGAAGGACCTCTGTGCCTCAGGTACGTTTTCATCATCAACCCTGAGCAAAATTGCACCCTACTAACGGTGTCTTGTTTTTTTCTTTCTATGTAGAACTTGTACTTTTACACCCTTGCGTGTTCGCCTATGGACAGGGAGGAGGAAGGGCGGGCGAGGAAAGCGAGGCTGAGGTACCACCAGCCCCCGCCCCCTTCGGCTGCGGCGTACTCGTACTACCACCCACAGACACACGTCCCCGTCGTCCAGTCCGCATCGACAAGTCCATTGCACTACAACGCAAACACGTATTCGAGCTCGAGTTTAGACCCGCACCACCGCAACACCACTACCAAGGCGCCTGCGCAGCACCCGCCGCATGCGTACGCGCTCCCGCATTTCAGCGATACGCGCTGGACACGCCCGCCTCAGCATGCGCTGTCGGTTCTGCCGCCTCTTCCGCCCATTCCGCCTCTGTCGTCCCTTCCGCCTTTGCCGCCCATTCCGCCTCTTACGCCTCTGCCGCCCCTCCAGCCCCAGTCTACGGCGTCCGCGTACGCACAGCAGGTGAACACGGAGTCGCCTGTTCCCTCTGCGCCGTTCGCGAACGCGGGCCCGCCGGGTGTTCAGTTTTATCCGACGCCTGTGCAGGGGACCAGTACGATCTATGGATGGGGCACGAGGAGGAGGTGTTGAACAACCGCTTGCGCGCGTTTTTTCTTCTTCTTTCGTTTCGTTTGTTATTCCTTCGCTGCGTTTCTTCTCCTCTTCTTTTTTCGTTTGTTCGATTATCTTTATTTGATTTTTTGGCTTTGGCTTTGGCTATGAGGGCTTTCGTTCTGTTTCACTTACTTACATACATAGGTATTTCATTAACATTAACATTTGCTCATTGCTCATATTTCAATTTTTGTCATACATACATACATTACATACAGACATACATCTCAGACATACATCCATTGCAATTTCCGCATTGTTCTCACTTGGCATTTTTCATTACTCTCCGCATCACATCTCACTCTTCCCAAGCAAGTCCGTGATAGGACCTTACCATGTTTTTAACTTCGTTTTACACATGCATACATACAACCATACATACACACCCCAGCAGACAAGACAACCCCAGACAAGACAAGACAAGACAAGACAAGACAAGATGTACGCATATTAGTAGTAGTAGTATTATTATATAGTACATACATAACATAACATTCGCATTCGCATTCGCATGACATACCTTATTCGTTACAAGTGATGCGTGATCGATTAACCATGGAAATTGAATGAACAAGCCGTCCCTACATACTCACTTGAGCTTGTTTCCGTAGAAATATCGGTCACCAGTATAAAGACCCACCCATCTATTATTATTTTTGACAGACTGAGCGATGCAGCTGATCTATGCAGTTCACAGCGCGATGACTAATTACTCACAGTTTATGCCATGTGATCACTTGTTGGGGTTTCGCAGATGGCGTGACATTTTCGGCCTAGGGTGGTGATGTATGTACAAGATTAGCATGAAGACGTGTCCCTTGTTATTTCCGAGTTGTTTCTTTGACATCAGTGATTGGATTGACGAGGAGATAGATAGGACTCTCTGAGCAGAGTAGAGAAGTTATGAGCGCGCGCAAGAGCCAAATTTATTGAAAGCGTACAGATCCAGTTCCTTGGCCAAAACTTGGAAACCTAGGTGGAGTGTTCCTGGTTGGTGCCATATGGTACGTATACACTAAAAACAGATAATTGTACACTAAAAACAGATAATTGGGGAATGCTACGTTGGAGGAGCATTCTTTGCGCCTCGAGGGACACTGTAACCATCTATGTACATAGCCTGCCTTGACTGAATGATAGTCTTGCAGATTTAGGAAAGCAATTATCCATCGATCATTCGAGGACTCTGTTCAAGTTGGTCGATAAATCGGAATTTCCATCAAATAAAGCAGTCTGGGGCTAACTCAAACTTTCTGTATTCCTCTGAGTTGAAGCGCGATAACTATCAGTAGAGATCCGAAAGTTCCTGAAGGCCCACCGCCACTAGGCAGCGCAGGGCTGAATGAGATGACACTCGATGTATCGCGCACTCATACTTCCATGCATCTTCGCTGCGCCGTCAGTGCTGCTCATAGACTCTGTATAGGGATGTGAAATCGGACACATCACGAAGTCAGCGGAGCTGCATAAGGCATTATGAATTGGGAACGGGGTACAGGACGCGTTCTGATACACCTCTAACGTGAGTTTCCGTTGCTCATAAGACTACTCGTCACAGCACCTATTGGCTGGACATGGCAAATAACCTCAGGACATCTCGTTGTTTGTCATCCGATCCCACTTAGGATGGTCGTGCGATGATGGTGGCCCATGACGTGATCATTTGGAAGATGTATAAGGGTGTTGCCTTACACACTCATAAAGGAAAGGAGCTCATTCCACATTCGGCGGATGCGTTTCTTCCCGTAAGGGACCGTGGCGTATGTGGAAGTGGCATTAATGCATTAATGTCAGGAGTAAGGATATGATAACCTTGACTCGATTTGTCCAGTGTTTTTTCTTTAAAAAAATATGGGGCTTAGGCCGGGTAATTTCCGGCTTTGGACGAATCGGAGTTGGCCAAACGCGCCTCTTCGGCACGCAGTTGGGCGATGGCAGTGTCAGTAAACGCCTCCATTGGCGACGTCAGCAATTGGGTAATAATATGCAGAGCACACGAGAAGTGCTTACCTGGGTGAACAGATACCCGGCAAGGATAGTGGTCACTGAGGGGCCCGAAGAATGGAGTAACAACGGAAGATATGTAGTCGATTAGTTGGACTATTTGTAAAAAGGATAGATAAGGTTCAGTCTGCTTACGAGCACCACAGAAAAATGTCTTGTTTCTGTTGAAACCCATGAGTCTCTGACCGAGAACAGCTAACAAGTCAAATATTAGATTCGGCCGTATCTCGATTGGAGGAATTATGCTCGCCCGATGCCAACCCCGAAGTAAGCCCTGCAAATACACCTTCTTTTCTTGCTTCCTGTGGTGGCGTAAGCAATCTGATAGGAAACACGAGAAAGCCACTTGCCAAAGCCACGCGCTGCAGGGCATCATCAGATGGAGGCTGGTTTACAGTTTCCATAGTGGTGGAACAGGCTCAGCACGATGTACACGTGAGAAGCGCGTACTGTCACAGGATGTCACTTCTTTCTCACCAGTGATCGAAGCACTTGCTTGTGTACATACAACTACATTCTGCTGGTTCATGTCAGAGAACAAGAGAAAGCGAAGCCTACAGGAGATTCACGATGAAATTAAGGGTGCGCATGGCTTTAGATCCACCCATTATGCTAAGACTCTGTTCATTCAGGAATTCTCTTGACCATTAAACCACAATTACACGATCTCAAACCCTCGGCGCGTCCTTCTTTGACTAGTGATCTCTATCAAGTGGCTTCTTTAGCAGAGTCTTTTATAGAACAGCGCCCAAAGTCGAACAACAAGAGCTGGATTCATCTTGTTGACAGCCTAGACCAGGAAGGTTGGTCTCTGCTTGGTAGAGAACACAGTTTCATCAATCGACCGTTCTAGGAGTCAATCTTTGGAATATATCCGGCCTGATACGCAAGACTCCGGAGAACGATGGACGATCACTTGTGGCAGCACGTATGTGGCTCCTGTCCAACTTGCTACTTTCGTTCTTTATCTTACACGGTTTAAATCACTAGTCAGATTAGCGGCGTTCCGTCTCGTTGAAAGTGGTGTGGAAACTAAGCCGGGGATAGAAAGTATGTCTACCGGACCTGTCGAGGCGTTCCCACGTGTATATACTGCGACTGACCTCCATTCTCGTAAGGCCTACTGCATATTCTCCAATTGGCGAGCAAAACAGGAACGACCCTATCTGGTATGGGTGTATCATCACTCTATACTCCCATATTTTCACCATGATTTCTTCTCCCATCAGAAGTCGGAAAGCACGATGTTGCCGCGAGGGTGTTAACCAGTGCGGCCAAAGTAAGCCTATGGTAAATTCACTATTTCGATCACGTTCGCTAATACATGACAGTACGAAGAACTCATGAGAAACACTGACGATCCTGATGGCGTACATCAAATTGCCATTGCATGTGGTACTGTGGTCTATTTCTCCAGCCGGATGGAAACGGTGCGTCTCTAATTCCCTTCTTCGCACCCCATTTAATAAAAATTTCTTGCTAGGCATGGCAAGAGAAAAACTACACTGTCGCTGACTTCATGTCTCAAAAGATAACAGGTGAGGCATGTGCATTGTCTTCGACCATCAGATAGCATCCATCACATGTAGACGATGATCAACGCCTGACCCTTCTACCGCTGCACTCTGTAAGCTGCCTGCATATAGAAATACCCGTCAACAGTACCATCTGAAGCCCTATTTTAAATTTAGCGTCAACTTTTGGCATCTAAGTTCCACCGGATTGGCAAGTCAATGTTGGAACTGCCCGAAGGCACCAAGCCCTCAGATGTCGTTGTATGGCTGCAGAAGGCATTCATGCTAGTAGATCCGCTGGAAGACAATGTGGCACCCGGCGTTGCGGAGCTCAAAGTATGCGTCTCTCTCTCAGCTTTTCGCCGACATTGACCCCTTTGCCTCTGGATGTATCAGATATCTATCTTACAGGCCCTAGGTTCCTCACACCCACACTGATATTTTGGGCGACATCACTGATTTTCGCAACTATAGCTAGAGCATACTTCGTGGCTGGATCATATGACAGGGCCGAAGCTACTCTTGAGGAGCTCATCCCTTCGATAGACGCTTCCCCTGATCATGTAAGATCGATGGATTTTAAGAGTGCAACTCCCCTTGACTATCTTTGTTCCTTTGTCAATTTAGGCAAGTTCCGGTTATCGAGAACTTCGGTGGCTGAGACTTGCTACCCTCAAACGAAGAAAAGCAGGAGACCCCGCCCTCCTTGATGGTTAGTTACTGGAGACTATGAGTCCGACTCGCAATACTAACTGTGGAGCACTATTCAAGCCTTTAAATCTATCATTGATCACATGGAATGCTCGGAAACGAACGTCACAGAGTAAGTTTTTCGCATCTTTCATGCCCTGATGTCATTTTTTCTCCCAGCGTCCTTCAGGATCTAAGGACAATTCACCATCATCAGTGCGTGATTGGTCTCCTTGGAGCTTGTACCTTCGTAATTAATGAAGGACACCAAGTACACTTGTCACAGCTGTCCATCAACACTGTCTAGAAAAAGCCCTAACTTGCCGTGGGACCGGAGAGGAGTGTGTTGACCGTCTACTTTTATCGTTGATCTTCCACTGTGCAAAGGACGAAGATCACGAAAGGGCCCTGAAGACTGTCGACACGGTATTTACTTGTACGTGACCCTGGTTCATGTATACATACCTGTCTCCATCTTCCTTACCGCATTAAGTAACCTTCAGCGTTATGTCAAGCTGAAGTCGAACTCGACATTGTTCCCACCACAGCATGTCTTACTGTATGTTGCACACGCGCTTTCCCGAACGCCGGCGCTGATGACCTGCATATCCTGCAGCTATTATGGCAGTATGGGGATCGCCACTACCACGCCAAGAAGTGGTCAGAAGCAGCTGATTGGTATTTGGCCGGGAGCCACAAGCTTTTCAGGCTGAATAGTCCTACGGCTAGCATCAAGTGTTTCCGCAAAGCAGCGCTGTGTTATATTGAACAGCGGGAGTTCGCCCGAGCCTCCACGGTGATCCGTCGTTGTCCCACCAATGAGGCAAAGACCCACTATGTGATATTTACAATTGCAATACATCAAGGTCTGTTGCCTTCCGACATGTATCGCACGAGTTAACAATACGGCATTGGAACAGGATTGGAAGACGAAGGTTTGGACTCCTCAAGTAGCGAGGGGTAGCATCACACCACTAACGTGAACACCACTTATAGCCATTCGATCTGTGCGAGAGATGGTAGAGGCTCCGGACTTTGACCGAAATATGTTGCTTCTGGCCACTCAGCTCTCACACCAACTGGAAATGAAGGGCGTTCTTCTCTCGGTGTTAGAAGCTCTTCTCAAGACCCTGAAACTATCGAACAGCGGCGAGACAGCTGTGGAAGCTATGACCTTGATAAGATGCATCATTAGGCTCGCTTTAGGTTTACTCGGCGAGCCCATGGCTAACAGGTGCGTCAGGCACCATCCCTGCCGCCGGAGCTTTCGACGTTACTCTGCGTTTCCAGGATAACTTTGATTGATACCGTGGTGAACCATTTCCGAACTGGTACGTACATTTGAAAGTCAGAAGCGTTCACACATCTTGACAACGATATGCGATCTTACAGCTAGAATGCTTACGGAAGCTGCTTGCACCCAAAAGGCAATGTCTCTCATAAGCAAGGACGTCTCGTGGTTGTGGAGAACCGCCTATAACTGTGCTATCCAAGGATGTTCAGAATGGGAACGCTGTGAGGAAAGAATCGCTGACCTATTTGATATCGCTAGAGGTGTAGGTTCTTTGACAGCGTACCAGATGGTCACAGACTCATTAGACCCGCAGCTCCTCGAGACTCTCTGCCAGGCATCGCCGGTTGAGATGGATTCTGAAATATATTCTCATCTTGTTAACGCAAGTTTCTCCGCGGTGTCTGGACATGGTAACACTTCATCTGTCACGTCAAGAACCGTTTACTCACGAAGAGAATGTTATAGTATTCTCCTGTCGTGAAACAAGTCTCACTTCAAACGGAAAGATAGACGTGCGATTTCATGATCTATTTGTGTCCTTGCTATCATATTGTGATAACTAATTCTGTCATTCTAGGCGGAACAAACATCTGCCGTCATCGCAGAAATTGTCGCTTGCAAAAAGCGTCTTCTTTCTATCATGGAGAAGGGAAAAGTTCAGAAAGACGATCAAGTTCTTCGCATACAATATTTTATCCACACGTTGCGGGTATTTGAAGCGGAGTTTCTTACCCGTGCAAAGCACTGGGACCAAATTTCCCAATTGGTGCAGGTAGGTTCTGTACCTTATGGAACTGTTGCTTTCTAATTAAGGCCTGCGATAGGAAATTATCAATTCGGAACCTTTGGCTCTCGGCACTTATGAAGCGGTCGCCGACATCCTGGTGAATTGTTTTGATCTCGAATCTGCCATTGAATTCTGATCCAATGATACTGTCTATTTGGCCAGTGGATTGAGAAAGACTGTCCGATCAATGGTGGGTCTTGACTTTACTTCGAAACTATCATCGACAGCCCCAACGTCCATCATGCATCATGACTCACACGAACTCCCTAGTTCTATATGGATGCCTAGAGGTTTGTCATCGCCTTGACCTATTCGGTATTCCAGTTCCTAACAATGGAATCCGCGATACAGGCGCTTCTTCGTGCAAGCCTGGATCACAGCCATCTATCAGTTGAGAAATTTTCACGATGGCTAAGGGCGATCTGCACGATCATCCTCGCACGTAACACGCCCGAAGATCGGACAAAAGCCATCGGTTATGTAGAACAAGCATTGACTGTGATTGAAGACAGCCATGACAGTGATCAGGTCTGGACCAAACACCTGTCTATCATGTTTATGCGCTTCTCAGCTGATCAACTGATGCGCATATTATTGTGACTTTCTCTAGCCTTACCCTATGGATGAACGACAATGGCTCCTCGCAACAACCTACAACACCGGCACAGAATGTTTACAGTTTGTCTTACGGACCTATTCAACGTTATGCTATGGCTCATCGGGGATCTCTCTAGCGGTGCCATGCTTGATGAAGCTAAGAGATGGTTCGAAGCATCAACTGTTATCTGTAGGTTTGTCCCAGGTGGTCAAGATCGCGCTGAAAAGGTGCGTCAAAGTCTCGAGTCCAGCCTTTGGCGCTTAATCTGCTGCGTTCCATATAGATATCCGATACGTACACCCACCTTCTTTCACGCTATGGCTCCAAGTAAATGCATTATTTGGATGACTTGACACCGATCAAATCGTTACGATGACGATTGTGTTCTGATGACATTGGCTCTCACCGGCCCCTTGCAGGCTGCTTCTTTTCTTGGGTGTCCCTTCGGTGGCTTACCTTTCGTCGGATTTTCTGGATCTGTCTGCCTGTGCTGTCCCTATAACTTGCATGCTCACTCCGTATGGTGAATCGTTTCACGAACTACATAGGCCTTTCTTGTCAGAGTTTGACACATGTATCATGTTCTGTTGTGGTTTTCAATTGAGTTTTCCGATCTCTTGTTGGCGAACACCCTTTCCTTTTTACAGGCCTTTGGTCGTCCTCAAATCATTATGGTAAACGTGATTTGGTGTGATGATATACAGAAGCCTCGCATAACCATAACCTTCGTGCCGAAGACACAGGTGGCGCGCACGTTTTGCAGAAATAAGTTTTGATGTCAATTAATCAAGTCCCCCATTCAAATGAGACTGGATCTGTTCATACTTAGACTGCACGAGCTATGACAAGGGTATTGCACACTACATTCCGATGTAGCTGTGGATTTCTCACAGAGTTTGAAATTCGTTCCTTCTAACTGTATTAGTCGTTTTCTTCGCAATCTTGACCTCCCTACTTGCCATTTACCTCTTACATATTTCCTCTGTTGCACAACCTGCAGTTGACGATCATGACGGTAGAACTGTTGTCCAGCCTCGAAATGTGATGATTCCTAGTCTTGGAGGCTCCCAATCATACTGAAGTGGTCCAATGTGTTATTCATTTACAAGATCTCTTAATTGCATTAAGGCATACCGGATAAATGGTCCATTACCTTACTCCCTCACATCTTATGAACAGAGCTACTTGCAACCAGTGGTCGTAATGATCGACTCCCAATCAGAAGTCGATATACGTAACAGTAGAAGTTGCTCAGAGGCAACAATACGTTTGCCTTTGGAAAGTTGGGACCTTTCCTACACGTGGCTGACAATCCGAATTACCATGGGCATTCTTGATGGTCATACATACAATACGCTTCATGACTCGCCACTCAATAGTTTATCTTACAGAATGCAAGAAACCGCCAATGTGGTACAGCTACTCCCTGCCAATATCTGTTCCTTAAACAGCTGAGGCTACCGATCTTCTGAGAAACAGAAAATCCACACACCTGATTTCTTCATGTCACTCATACTGCCAGTGGCAGCGGTACTTGGAATGGTGTGCAAGATGTCTCCTGATTTTACGTGAATGGAACCCCGGAAGCCGCTCATACTAATATAATCTTGACCACCCATGTTACTACGCAGGTAACGACGTGCGTCCAGACTGGTCAAATGCTATCAAATTGCATGTCGGCTGAGAAAAATGATGCTCACTTCGCGAGGAAGGAAATTGTATAACCTCGAATTCGTATCAGCATGGAACAACTTCTCAAGAAATCATGACCTCACACAAGGACCGAGGAGAATGCTTTTGAAAATGTGCACAAAATTGAATCCTTTCGCTCTTTTGGTAAATCCAAAAACTTCGTTTCGGAAATCGTTCAAGATACATGTCGCCGGAATTAGTTGCGAAAGTTCTTACCCACTTGCAAGAGAGCGAGAAATAGCTGTCAATTTGAGGCTCAGTCATAATTGTAAAATATCGGAGGTCTTTCACTCACAATAGCACTACACAGAAGGCAGTTTCGGGATCACTATTTGAGGGGGGAAAACGTAAACAACGAAATTTATAGTATGCTTTACAATCGCGACGTACGAAGATAGATCCTCCGCACGTTGTATACCTGAACGGTAAATGCAGTGACACTCTATGAAATAGGTAATGTAGTGTTGTAAACAGGGAATCCACTCACCAAGATTCCTAAATATAATGGCCACTCCCTTTGAGAAAGATCAGCAAAAAAATGAGTCATGTTCAGATCCCATACAAGTAGTGCGTTCAAGACGCCATCAAACCTACCAGAACACTTTTTCTAGGACCTCATTTTGACCAAAGGACGTGACAAGATAAAAATACACCAAATTTGAGATGATGATGTTGTAGGTCTATGAGTATTACCTTCAGGGAAAGCTGATAGTGCCTACGTGTAGAGCACTTGCAAAAGACTGCAATGGCTCAGTAAAATTGGCAATGATGGAATGGGCTCGCTTGACGCACCCTAGCCAGATGACCTAGTATTTCTCTCAAATGATGTCACTGCCACAGACATAATAGAATATTGACTCACAAGGGCTTTCAGTCCTTTGCCGTCTTGAGGGAAATTGCAGAAATACTGGTATGATAAGACAGAGATGATTAACCCCAGGATCCTGGATCAACATCAGTCAAAAGGTACAGCAGCATACTGCTATTTTCCTTACCAAGCGCTGGCAATAGTCCCACAGAGACCTAGGGCAGCAGCGTATATTGTAATCATTTCAAAATGATTCGGTGTGGCCTGTACAAAACTCAGGATCAGTTTGCAAAGATAGTTTATATCTCTCGCTGGCAAAGATTGATATCAAGGCCATAGAGGGATATGAGAAGATATTGGCTCTGCTCATACAGGAGAAAGCCATCCTCCAAGATCTATCTAGTTCTGCGAGAGAAACTTGAAATCTGGCATCGGCCCATCAGTACCGTTTGTTGGGTATACCATCCGTTACTTGCCCCCAAATAAGTATCGTCGAAGAAAGTTTTAGGTTTGCATGAGGTTTGTGCGAACTTCAGAACTCACTCAGTCGGAGAAAAACTGATTTTACATAATAATCTATTTGTCACGCGTCGATTTGCTACTTTCTCATACGTCAACGATGACCGACGTCTTTAGCCTGCTGACGCTGCCTCAGACGTCGGCTGCATTCACGGCGCTCAAGAAATCAGTGACAGAACCTCTCGATGGGTCGGCATCTCCTCGTCGCAAGGTTGCTCGCTTGGACACCGACTCTGACATTGCCTCTGCTTCTAGGTCTAATCTGCAAGGACCTATCAAGCTGACTATCACAGGATATAAGTGTAGGAATCCATTTCACAAGCATTAGAGCATATATTCAAACGATTTTGATAGTGACAAGGGCTGATGAAGGAGATGCGCAATCGAAATTAGTTCGGAATTTGGGCCTGTTGCAACATTCTATAAGAACCATTTTGACGCTGCTTGAAGATTCAGGTCCGAATGATAGCAGAGATGCCCTTCTATCGTCATATGAGGACATATACGCCGCCTGTCGATCTGTTGTTGCCGTGGCGGACAGAGGCGAAGACTTATATGATAAGCTGAGACTTGAGTTGGAACGATCAATTGGTCGACTGGCTAGTATTCTTGCAACCAAGGAGATCGTGGCCAAAGAAACAGAAGACAAGGACGATATTTCTATCCTTTGGTTATCGACGTTCGTTGCAAACTGTGAATGGTTCGAACACAAGATCGTGAGTATTTTAGAAACTTATTTTCTCGTCTTAATACATCGCTCTAGTCTCTTTTGGCGTCTCTCTTGTCATATTTAGACCAAGTATACGCCGTCAGTAACCCCAAGCTAGTCAACATTCGGTATCTGTCCTTCAAATTTCGTGATTGATATCAACACTCATATACTTTAGGACCCTTGCATATTCTCTCTTTACTGAGCGAATATTCGAGAACCCTCAGATCCAGCTACGACTCAGAACCGGGGTCGCTGACTGGATCAACTATGAACGGAAATTTCGCATGGCACACTCCCGCCGTTCAGAGATTCCAAAACTTATCGCTCATCTGACTCTCCATAACCAGTATCATGCGTTCGAAACCTTTCTCATCAAGATCACCCGTGAGTTTTATACAACAGAAGCTGCAGAAATGTCGCAGTCTATGATCTCAAATGCACGGGGATTTTTTGCCCGTGTCATTGTCAGGATCGAAGAGGAAGAACAGCGTTCGAAAGAATTACTCCCTGTAGAAAGTTGGAACATCGTTCGACAGGCTGTCGAAGAATGTATCTGGGGTGGTCAATTGAAATGGCTGGCAGATGACAGTAGGATCCATGTTTTTGCTTGTAGACTTATCACTTACATCACACATCACTCTTTATAGCTGTGGGCCTTTTTATCAAGAACAAGGATTTTGAAAGTCTCAGTACTATGTACCGCGTCTTCAAACGCGTAGATGGTGTCGGATTCATGATCAATGCTTTTCGAGTTTCTGTTTTGGTAAATGTTTTTATATATTATTCTGCAGCCATGTTGACCATTTATCTCAGCAATATGTTCAAGACATTGTTAAAGACGACAAAGAGGACGACAAGATGGTGGAACGCCTACTGGAGTTCAAGCGCCTCGCTGATGAGGTCATCACTACTGCTTTTCTTGACGAGAAAGCAAGCCTTTCATCCAGTGCGATCACCACACAACCCAATAATCGTTTTATCTATGCACTTGGGGATGCATTTACCATGGGGTTTAAAGCGCGGCGCAATAAACCTGCAGAAATGATCGCCAAATATCTGGACCGCGTCATGCGAAAGGGTCAAGGTGCAAGCAACGATGCGGAATTCGAAGCTACTCTGGACTCCGCACTGGCTCTCTATCGCTATACTGAAGATAAAGATGTGTTCAGGACGTTCTATCACCGATCTCTTGCCAAGCGGCTGTTACTTCAGAAGAGTGCCTCAGACGACTTTGAAGCTGCTATGTTGAAGAAATTGAAAGAGCGTACGTGTCTTTAGCTTTGAGACAGACACAGAGATCGAATAAAGTTGACATATCCCCGATTATAGAATACGATCCTGAGTTCGGAATGGGTGAAGACATGTTCAAAGATCTGGCCCTCTCAAGAGAATCAGTAAAGGAGTATCATTTGAAGCTTGACGTTGATAGCTTGGGTCGCAAGCTCTCCGTCATGGTACTTCAGCGCAGTGCTTGGCCCTTTACGGTTCAGAAGACAAGTGTCGACTTACCCCCCAACGTCAGGATTTAGCACTCTCATTCTGATTTATGCAATTGATGTGACTTTCCCTCCCCCCCCTCCTTCAGATGCAGGCCGAATTGACGGCGTACGCTAGTTACTACAAGGAGCGACATTCTGGACACACACTTGATTGGGACCATGCACTTGGAACAGCAACATTGACGGGTCGCTTTAAACCCGGTAACAAAGAACTCTCTGTCAGCTTGTATCAAGCTGTTGTCCTCCTGCTCTTCAACACCGAAACAGAGTGGCGTTACCCAGACATTTTGGAACAGACGCGCATAGGTTGAGTTCCTATGTTCTAGTCGAGCTATGATTCTCTAACGGCTCCCATGATTTCAGATTCGGAGGAGCTGAAGAGGGTATTACAAAGCTTGGCCTGTGCGAAGAAAAAGGTGTTAAAGAAGATCCCTCCCGGGCGAGACGTCGAAGAGAACGACGTTTTCAGGTTCAATCCCGACTTCGATGACCCTCGTGCGAAAGTCCACATTAACTCTATCCAAGCGAAGGTTTCGGTATGTGTTTGCCCTTTTGACCAGCGGCAGCCATTTCATTGTTCTGTTCATACATAGCCTGAGGAATCAAGACGAACAAATGAGTCGATCGAGGGTGATAGGCAATATTATCTCGACGCGGCGATTGTACGCATCATGAAGGCACGTAAGGAGCTCACATACGAGCAGCTCAAGACGGCAACTATCGAGGCAGTCAAGAATCACTTTGTGCCAACAGTGGATGCGATCAAGAAACGCATTGATGCCCTAGTGGAGGGTGATTATTTGGAGAGGAGCCCGGAGGATAAGACGAAGTTTCTATATGTCGCTTGAATCAGTCTATATTACTAAGAAAGGTACTCGAAAAACTTGCTTTATAAAAGGAGGTTAGTTTTGGGACGCCGTCCACCAAAGTGATCCTCTTGAAAAAACGTGTCTTGTCGACTCGTATTGACGGACGTTTCAAACTCTAAATGTTGCAACTTTTTCTGCTTCAGAGCAAAACACATCGGAACTCCCAGTAAGACTAGCATTCTCAATGATAATGATGGCATGTGGCAGCACTGTATGTATATGTCTAAGTTAAACGGAAACTTTGCCTTGCTTAACACAATATAGGGAGAGTGTGAGTGTTTGAAGAGTCGTACCACTCAGGTTATACATAGCACGCGCTCTCACATGCATCAGTAGTGGAGCGCTTTGGCTGCGCCACTCCAACGGAGTGGAACCAGATGTACATATCCCCTGCAAACGCCCATGAGAACGCAAATCGGGTTCCGTGCTTGCGTGTTTCCGGCATCGTGACCCATATATGCAACAGCAGACACCTACACAAACTGTGTCCCTTTCCGTTTACTGATGATACCGCGTACAAGGAAGAAGCATCCTGCGCTCAGAGCCATTACCGTCTGTAACTCAAGTCACAATGCTGCCATCAAAAGAGATTTCGACGCATACCCCTTCAAATATGACGGCGCGCCTGCGTTCTCAAGCGTCAACGTCAAAGAAGCTGAGATCGGGCAAAGACTCACCACCAATGTAAGCGGTTCGTTAGCAGAGCACCTGCAATTGGCGTGGCTAAACTCTAATGGTCAAAGGCAGAAATCTTCGATACTTTCGGGTGACTCACAAACGAGACCGCCGATTCCTAAAGATTTACCCTGTTTAGCGTGTTTCTCAGGAAGGGGTTAAACTGGTAGTGCACCTGAAAAAGCAAAGGCAATGCCAATGCGAGCACCTATCTCATTTATATCCTTGGCAAGAGATGCTGAAGGGTATGTCATGATCAATGGAATGCCAATGGGTAAATCAATCTGACCAAGTGTAGGAGGGCCGAGCGCAGTTCCTGATGAAACGTGCATAGTCAGCGTCGTTCATGAGGGACAAAAATTAGTGGAACCTCCGCCAGAAAAGAACCCATAGAGGATTGAAGATACGTAGAAGCCACTCGCAGTTTTAACGGCTCCAAAAGAATAGATCAACGCGGTCATTGCAAGGACGAACGACACAAGCAGATTGAATACCCCGACCCTAGGTACAAAGAGCGTTGAAATGACTCGTCCCAAGATCGAGGCCGCATTCAGGATGGATATCTGTAAGTCTCGTCATCGCAATTTTTGCCATCAATCATTCATAGACTTACACAATAGAATGCTAGCTGTTCGTCTACTCCGTGGCTGGTGGCATCCAATTGGAAGTAAAAGAACGGGAAGTATAAGGAACAGACATAGAGAACAGTGCTGCGAAAAGATCAGACCTTGCCCAAATTAGGTGGGGAACAGAAACGGTTGCGCTTATACCCAATAACGGTCAAAACATAAGCAGGTTCACGCAGGAACTCTCGTGATGGCATTACTGAACCCGTCTTTCTGGGACGAAGTCGGGGTTTCGTGATTATGTTGGCGATAATCAAGAGAACCGTGTTTAACGCAGCACTTATACGCACTCCATTATGAAAACCCAACGGTCCGTAAAATAGACGGTTCAACATGATTGGGTGTACTACGGCCCCTATTTATTTCACTTTTAAATCGTGGGTGTTGTATTGCAGAACGGTGAGAAAGCTTACCTAGAGCGGCACCAATGGATACAATCCCCATAGCTAGTGGCCGGTGGCGCAAAAAATAATGCGAGCCGATGCTCAAACCTCAACGTTTGAGTTAGTAGACTAAGTCATTCAAGACGAGAAGGGACGAAACTTGGTATGTGAAGAATCCCTGTGGCTAGTCCGCTGCCTATACCTTGAGCAAGGAAGACCTAAAAGATGAGACAGATGCAACAACAAAAACGCGAAAAGCACACTCACTTGATAATACTTCCCCTCACGAGATATTGATAGCATGAAGTCTGTTGGTTATGGTAATGCTGTGCAGACGAGAAAGACCATCAGAGATCCTACATGAAAATGATTGGAGCAATGAGCCTCCAATTAACAAGTAACGGCTGAATTTTCGCCCGTAAGAGTACATGATATAGAGGGAAGGGTGAGCAACGCACAAGTATCCCCGATCGAAAGCTCTACCGGTCAATATTCCGCACGTAAAGATTAAGAATAACTGTATTCCACCGATCCAACTTGAACGCCACTAAACAGGTCAATACATCGAAAAAGATGGGGGAATCTTTACCCAATAGCGCTCGGACTGTACATGGGCAAGTATTCGCGAACATAATAATCTGTTGCGGCGTTATCTCAGGATCGTTGTTACATAGAGAAAGTATGACTACCGTTCCTTGTTTGAGTCGCTTGAAGAACAACCACAAACTGAGACGTACCCTTGATAGACTCCAAATGCATTTGTATAACTGGTAGCTCTATGACTAAACATGTAGAAATTGTGCTGTATGGTAACGCACCCGAAAGTGGTGAACTGTATTAACAATCTGCGAAAATTATGGTATCGAACAATAGAGAAGACTCAGGTTCAACACGTACGCGCCAAGTAGGGTTGACCAGGCCCTCACCCCGCCTTCTGGGAAATCATTGTCGGGAGCGTGACCAGCGCTCGGTGGGTTTTTCTCTCCTCGGGTATCGTTTTCAACAGACATGCCAAATATTTCTTCCAGAGGTAGATGAGAAGCGTATCGTCGTGGACTGTACGATAGAGATACTAGAGGACAAAGCAAGCTCACTGACCGACTCTAGGGCCGGTGACCGATGCATGGAAAGCGTGAAGTATGGAAGGAAGTGCTTATTCTTGATGACACGCGTCCAGCTCGGTTCTTTTTCAGTACCTGTATCGCCTCTTAGACTGATCATTGATGGATTGCGGACAAGAACTAGGGTGCTTCCACTTCGTGGGATCGAGTTTACACCATAGAAGTTGATAAACTGTTACTCCTGAGACGCGACTCGGTGGCGAATAGCGGGAAAACTGGGTGAATCGTCATTGTACAGAAATAACTACAGGAATAGGTGGGCCTATCCAAGGAGCGACCTAAGGACTGGCTCAAGTGCACGAACGCTGAAGTTTGAGGGGGGCTGGGTCCGCGGTTGGTGATGACGCGCAAGGTAACCAAGATATCGGTGGTCGAAATTATCGGATCAATTTGAATCTGGAATGTGACCTCTGGTCATCGGTGGAGATGGGCTTGGTCGTTGAGATACGAGTCTCCGCGCCTGTATTTTTTTACAAGGATGTAAGTGAGACATGTATTGATAAGTGGAGAATGGGACCAACAAACGACCCTGCGCAACCACCACCACAGCACAAAACGCCACCTACAGAAACAACTCAGAATCCATCTGTTGCTTTGCGAACGCCGAACACAGCCCTCATCAATAGAGCATGTATGAAGTATAAGTCAGCCATCTGACACAGGATCTGAGCTTGCCACCTTGCACCAGGGCCTCCCAATATGTACTCCGCCTGTCTAGCTTTAGCTGCAGAACAATCTTTGATTCTTGAATCTGGTATTCAAGTCACCGAGGCCAATCAAACCAATAGACCTTTGCCTCGTCGAGCCAGAGCGTACAGATCTGATCGGCAAAACGCGGATCCAAACTGGCATCGTAGCATGAGTGAGTACTTATGTATGTATGCATGATGGACTACCAATACTCCCAGTCAATGACGCCAGTGGATCCGACCGCGTCCGTCAAACAAAAATATTCATATCATTGAAATCATCGTGCGCCAGAAAACAACGTCAGAAATGATAGGCCAGGACGGACGGCCTGGATGTTAAATCGTCGAGAAGAGCGTTGCTATGTACCCTGAGCTCGTCCGGGTGACCTCCGTGCCTATGGTATGCGATGTGCGGCTGGTGAAATGCATCAGAGACGAAAGTTGGACGAACTTAGGCGGGAGGTTCAAACGGTGTCTGTCTTACGTAAGTAATTAAATTATATAAACGTCGTCGCTATCATGACGACTGTGCTAATCAACATTTACGGGGGTGTGAGGCTCTGGTCGAGATGAATCCGCAATCAATTGATGGTTGAGGATATATACACGAGGCATATGTATCGCAGTCCAGCATGTATCGCAGTCCAGCACACCGAGAACCAAGAGTGCAATGGTCATCAGGAAGCTAGGGAAAAGCTTTATCGCGACGCTAATGTTCAACGTTCAGGTTGCACCGTGGAAAGCCAGGGTAAGCCGTTCGGAAAACAAAAATGGGGTCGACAACTATGTAGGCGAATGCCAGGTTCACGACCGCCTTGAAAACCGCTTGTCCGCTTCCGTCAACGCGGTAGAAGAAACAAGATTTTCTATGTTCCTTTTGGTAATTTTACTTGGAAAGTACCTAGGCATCAAATTAGCATTCAAAAACACATAGACATAGAAGGGAAGATAATGACATTGAGGTAAAGATGTGATCTCGGGTGTTACTGCACCGTGGTATCCTAGCCTTGCAAGAGCTCCTCGAATGATGCCTGCAGGCATGGCAGCATACTGTTACGGAGATCATAAGCCTGAAGGAACACACTCCTGATTCAAAGACATACTATTCGGGCACGCTTCACCGCTTCTGCACGACCTTGCCAGGACGACAATCTTGAAATGGGTTTGAATGAATTGTCTTGCAGGACATAGATGCCCTGTGATCGATATCCGTCAATTACAATAGAGATCCAACACGGCGTAACATACACGGTGGTTTGTCCTAAGATTATCGACTTGCTTCTCCCAGAGGGCTGCCCAGATGTCCTTGCATATAAACTTAATGGCGTCGAGGGTTTCCGCGAATAATGGTCGATCTCGACATAACCTGAATGCATATCTGATAAATCATCTTTGTTATGCAGGCAGGAAAACCAAACCTTTCAGTGAAGTTTGCCCCCACATGTATGCCGATGGCCTCAAGACGTGCTCGAACAGCTTCCTCTTCCTCATCTACTGGTGCTGTTTTCCCGGATTTAGAACTCAGACTGGTCACTGAATCGCGAGCTGTGTCTTTCTTCGGCACAGTAGGCGGAGTCGGAGCAGGTGGAGGTATCAGACCGGCCTCAATCATCTCTTTTTCCACATTCTTTTGTCGAGCTGTGGCGACTGCAGATGATTCTTTAAGGGTATTTACAAGTTCAATTAAGAAATAGTCCATGACTGCCGCATCAATTTGTCGGATGGGAGGATCCGCCAAAGCAACCAGATTCGGGGGAACAAGGGAGCTCGTAGGTATTGGAGGGACCTGAAAAGAATTTCGTCCAGACATGATGTGAATAAGGGACAAACAGCGATGATGCAGCTCATTCGTCTTGTTTGGCGATAAATTCAAAAACAAATAGTTCCTCGTCGTTGACGACGACCCCCATGCCTTCTATAGGACCTGAGCTTCCTCCTCATCTGCAACAGCGCTCGGAGGAAACACAGTCTGATGCTATAGGGCCTGAAATTCCACTTGAACTTCTTCAACAGCAGACCCCGAATGACAGTCATGAAGACGAAGACGAAGACGACTATGTTCCTGAGCTTCCTCCTGATTTGAAAGCGACTCGCTCTACGGTTCCCTCTGCTCTGTCTGCGGTACGTACTAGCTCTAATGAAGAGAAACGCGTCTCTGGGCCATCTCTACCCTCATATCCCCCAATATATGATCCAAAATACAATTCAGCTTACAATGAAGATGATGACGATGACGACTTTGGACCGAAGCCACTTCCAGCTGGTGTTAGGCATGCAGAGAAGGATGCAGTACAAGAGTTCATGGAGAGAGAAGAGAGAAGGCGCAAAATAGCTGAGGTGAGTCGCACAACAAACTGCTATCATTATTGATCCTTGACTTGTTGTCAGGAAGCAGAAAAACCGAAAACTCTTAAACGCGACGAATGGATGCTAGTTCCGCCTTCCTCATCCGAACTACTGGGAAGTAAGTCATTTTCACATTATGAACTGTTCTTTTTTATTTATGCTCATCAAAGACCTTGATCCGACGAAACTCAAGGCTCGCCAGTTCTCGAGGTCAACAGCACCTGTATCCAATAAACCTGACAACTCTCTGTGGACTGAGACGCCTGCTGAGCGCCAACAACGACTTGCAGATGAAGTATCTGGGAAGAAGCGGCGCGCAGTCGATAATCAAGCCGATGCAGACGGCGACGACAGCAAGAGACGCAGGATGGACGAAGAGATCATTCGTAAAGGCGTGGAAGACTACACAGTCAGTATTCTCTCGGTGTATGTTTTCATTGACGCTTATTGAGTTAACTGATCGCAGGAAAAATTGCGTGGTCCTTCTTTGCTCGCACAACATGAAGCATCTGGTAGATCCGATACCCAAGAAAAAGACGATCGCATCTGGGATCACTCAAGAGACATGTCGATTGGTGGACGTCTAATGGATGACTCCAAGCGGGCGAAACTCATACATGAGGCTCGAGGCCTCGGCGATCGATTCGGCGCTGGGAAAAGCGGAGGTTTTTTGTAATACTGACGTTTTACCTTCTGAAAGAATGTTGTATGTATACAGATTGTTCGATCATTAATTGCACGACTCCGTATCTCCTCCAATCCCATCAAGACATGAGATAGCCCGTTCCAAGCCTTCGTAGATATGAAGATGAGCACCGCAGCAAAACAAAGTATGGTCGATCTTCACATTCACGCGCGAATGAGGATATTTGCTCGATCTATAATGCTTCACGGCTTTCTAATCATTATCAAGCCATATCCAGGAGACGACGAAAGATCAAAAGAGATCTTCTAGGCCCCTTAGTTCTCGATTCTTCCAAAAAAAACCGCAGCTACCGAGAGATGGTGACAGAATGAAAAGGAATCGCTTGACTGTCCGGTTCTATCCACTCTTTTGATTCGCATGAAACATCTTTTCGTTGGTTGGCAGGACTTTGTTTAGCTCCTATCCAAGTAACAAGTGTAACAGACTGCACACCAAACATCCAATGGACGATCACAGAGAAGGGAGGTATTGTCTGCTACAAACGCATCTTCTTGCCGTGATTTAGCGAAATTCGAACATCGATTCAATTTCTCGGTGAGTTTACAAACTCTCCTTGATCTTCGTTCCATCGCCATGAAGACAGAGATTTGAGAGTCAGAAGCCTAAGGCCCATAAATTTTGTTGTCTCTTGAGCCGCCAGTCCAACTCTTTCTGGATCTAGAGGGGAAATTTCTAGTACTGTGAGCAGTCCATAATTTTGTGCCCCAAGCTCCGAAAGTCTTGATTTTGTTGATGAATTCCCTCAGCAATGAATACCACAATCCGCACATTCTTTGCTTCAAGTAATATTCCCTGAGATCTGACAGATTAAGCACTGTACTTACATATGTGTGTTGGATTTTAATATATATATATATAATATACATCATACAGGTCTCAGGGTGATATATGCAGTTGACGTCGCAGGAGATGCAGCATTGAAAACAAGTGCAGACGTGGAATTTGTCTGAGTCGATTCCATTGAATATTTTGGGTCGCGAAGGTTGAGCATAAGCCTGCTTATCATTATGCTTGCCACTCTACCGTTGTTTACGAGAGATAAATGGGTTGAGATCGAGTAAGAGCAGACGCACATATTGGCAAGGGTTGCTGTAGAACCTCGTTGATAATCCTAGGAGGGAATTTGTTAGTATCTCGGGAAACTTGAGACAAATGTTGGGATCTTCACGGGCAAAGCCTTGAGAGAAAGTCGTAAATGATCAGGAGATTCAGAGTAGAGAGTACTATCCACCTACATGAAATGTGATGACAGTTACGAGTTCAATGACCGCAATAATTCTGCAGTAACATGTCAATATCTCAGCTCTGGATCAGACAGTATTAGTACTTTCCCGAAGTATATTGCACCTAGAATAGAACTTTGAGCTCATGAGGGGATTCGTACAGAAAGCCTCCTACCATCACGTAGCAGAACTGTGAAGATAGACCTACGAACCCTACCACCCCGTCTCCACGACTTATATACGGTCATACCGAAAATCAGTACGTCGAAAAAAAGCATCGGAATCCACGCATTTGCTAGATCTGTCCACGAAATTGGCAAGGGAGGATTAGCCATATCGTAAATCTTTTCAATCCAGAGAAAAGGCACGGACGGTTGGCACTGGTGTGGACTTTGGTTACTTCACCTCGAGGAAGGAAGTGCTTTTTGACTACTCACTCGTGACGAACCAACGGTGGGGTACAAGTTATTTGGGGATTGATGCCAGCTGCCAGTGCACTGGCGTCATGCTCGGCAGCCACAGACCACTAATAAGACAATCAATAAAATGGTATTTTTATGACAAAGGAAGACCTCAAACACTGACTGCAGCGAAAATGATGACTATGAGCGCGCATGCACAGACGAACAGAAGGACACGCAAGTTTCGGTCATACAGTGCGTAGGTCCTTATAATGAAAAGTACTGATGCATAGCACTTCATCCATGACAATTTCGAGACGGAGACTGACGGTGCACATACTTCCGACAATAATTTGAATGATTACTATGAAATACTGATGGTAGAGGGCGAGTGAAACGCATCTGGTGACCAGGTCGAATCTGAACAGTTTGCGGGATAAAAAGATGTTTAAACTTACGTCTAGAATGTTCACCACCGTTGAGGATACTACAAAACTGGCATGTATATCAAGAATGACAAGTACCTTAGCTCTGTCTGGTGACCCAGGTGCCCAGAAGTCTCGAACAATAGCAGGGACATGGCCAAAAAGACTCAAATAGCGATTAAGGTAAAAGAAAGCAGAGGCCCACGAGAGAGATCGCGTGGACCAAAATCGGTCAACTTCGGCAGGTAGCGTCAACGCATAGTCATAGTAAAGTAGAGCTGCCCCGGCAATCTGAGAGTGAGCGGAGGCCAGACGAAACAGAAGGGAGTACGCACTAAATGAAACGAGATCGATGTAGTTATTACTGATTCTGCAAAAGTAAAGATTAGATAAAATGACTCAAGACAGACGAAAACGGGTGATCATACAATTGCGAACGGATGTCATTGACCATAGGGAGGATCACCGTCTTTGAAACAAGCTGGTCGTTATCAGTTGCCAATGGTACGATTTATGACTAGACGTGGCATTGTAGGTCTTACTTACTATATAGGATTTCAAAGTACCGTGCTTATCGCAATTGCTCCGTTTCAATGACCAATCTGACGAGCTTCAATGTTGCTTAAGCGCTCAGAGCATTTATAGCATTCCCTTTTGTGGGAAAGCTGTAAGGCCGCGCGGTGCGCCAGGCCATCAGATTCTTTAACAGTGTTAATAACAGTTTAGAGCATCGTCTTGTTCAAACAGGTAACGCTGGCTCTTGACGGCTACAACACTCACCGTGAACATACATAGGCTGGAAAGGCCAGGTGCGAAAGGGGACCCAGGAATCTCTTCCGGGAGCTTCCAGTAAGTAGAAATTGAAAACGACCTTGGCAAGATGTAATCAAGTACAGTCGACGCCAGTGTCGTTCAGCTTCAAGTGAACATCCGAGTCGGCGGCTGATGCATTGCAATCCGTCTGAATTGACAATTTTGGGTCAACAGTTAAAGGATCATCTATCATCGTCCTTGATAAGCTTGACAAGCTTTTGACACATACTTAGGTAGGCCGACTCGGAGTCAGTATTGTGTTGCTAATTTGGTGTCGGATGGCTCACATCCTTACACCAAGAAGAATCCAAGCAGTGTTACACTCGGGTAAAACTCAGTGCTCACATCTTAGGCTAAATATCAACACCTCCCTTGAGTATGTATATATACTGTGTCCAAGATTGTGCGGATTTAAGAGGATGAGTAAATCAGCCCTGTCGAGTGATGAGACAGGTCCCCAGAAGTTTCGAACGATGGAAGGGGCATGACCAAAAAGACTGAAATCGTGGTCGCGGTGAAGGAAGGTGGAGGCCTACGAGAAAGATCGCGGCGCGCGCGAACCAAAAACCGGAC
>JAGGAS010028219.1:0-29572 GCA_017657355.1 Termitomyces sp. K1Ac | reverse complement strand
CGGGTCTGACCAACTAAAGAACCCAAATTTAAACGAGCCATCAATGCAAGAACAAGGGTGCTTCAATCGTGACTTCTACGCTTTGCGGGAGTTCTGGCTTGATACATGCCAACCACTCAGAAGAGATGTGTGAACAACGTAAAGCGAGGTTCCAAAGCCGTGTCACTGGCTTCAAATCGTTGATTTCTGAACGCGAGCGGACGACTGCAACCAATTTACTTGGTTCATAAAACGAGATCATCCCTTCAAGTGTCAGGGACTTCAACTCAGGCAGGATGATTTTGTCTATGGAAGAATATGTGATAGAGTCGGAAACCCCGAGAGCGGTGAGAAGCTGCGATCCAGCACCTTTCCCTGACGCCGATCTCATAGGCTCCTTGACCTCCCCAAAAGTCAACTCCTGAACTCGCGGAGTCGCGGAAAGACATTGATGGAGGATATCGTCCTTCAACGGTACCCCAACTAGATCAAGTTTTGTTAAAGTCTCAGCACTCCCTGAAAGGAACTTGTGCACAATGTCTCCCCGCCATGGCCCCGAACGTCCGAAGGTTTTTTTCGCAAGTGTTATTCTCGTTGCAACTGGAAGAGTCAAAGACTCCAGCAAGGCAACGACATAATCGGCCCGAATGCCTGGTGTCTGGATGATGAGAGCGAAAGACTTGAGCTGAAGAGTAACCTTCGGGAGAGGAGTAGCATGCCATTCGGCCGGCCTGGTTAACGAGAATGAGAAATTTTGGAGATTCACAAAATGTTGGAGCGCTTCGGTAAGGTTCCGCCACGCAGTCTCCAAGAGATATAATGTCGTTATCTGATTATAAGGAATATCCATATCTTGAGGTCGGAAAGAAACAGGTTCCGTAATAGCTAATTCTAGGTGTTTCAACTGAGGTGCAGAGGGAAGGGAGGATGAATGGTGATATGTAAGAGGCAAATGACAGGATAGGGATTTCAGGCAGGGCAAGGGTTGAGTGATTTTGTCCACGAGAGTAAAACGTTCGAGGCATATTCGAGTCCAACGTCCTGAAAACCCATGAATAATCTTGTCTTCGGGGTCAAGTCTCAAACTAAAACTCCGTGGGATAAGGGTGAGCTCAGTCGAAATGTGAGGGAAGTTGTGGAGGAAAAGGTCAAGAGACTCGATCTTGCGATCGCGCTCAGCAGCCGTCAGATCTGTGCCATGGAAAGGAAGGGTGATGTGCACCCAGAGCTTGGGATAAGTTACGGCAATGGCCCGCCAGGATTGGCATATCATTCCCATACCCGACGCAGGAATGTCGACAAAATCATCTTTAGTCGATATCAAGTCAAATATGAGACAGAGAACCCTGGTTGGAAGGCGGGATACGTTGTTAGACGCCGTTATGTAGTCCCAATTCATATTGCAAGCCATCGTGTGCGGTAAAGTTGAGTAGTTATGTCTATCTCCACGGTTGTGAGTGTCCAGCCCCTCCTTGGCGGCCGTGGGAAAAGATAATAAAACATATACGAGATAAGATTATATTGGATAGAACTTTCGCGCAGCACCAGCTCAAATACCTTACGTTAGCCAATAGAACACAACAGTTTTACAATGCTACAAGTATTAGACAACATATGGTAAAACCAAATGTCCTGACGGGGGGGACAATGGCATGCCAAGACGACTGGATGGCCGCGTCTGTGTCTCCTCGATGCCATTACAAAAGCATCCGCAACCCGTTGGGCATATAGGTACGTCAAGGCTGTCCCAACAAGATATATGTGTAATGTGAAAGCACTGTAGGCAACTTCTTGACAATCCTAGTATTCATCAGCAGCCGTAATCCAGGGATCAAGAATCTGGAACCCACCCTTAACGGGAAGCCGACAGATACTACATTTGGCCATTGAACACGATGCAGTACACGAATGACAATGACTAGCATTTGGCAACAAAGCCGTCGTACATCTCGTGCACGTCCGGACAAGACCTGTACAAAGACGATTTGAGAACAGGACAGTCTTTTCTCAGAACTAATCAGACAAACCGATCGTAAGCTTCCGGTTCTTGTCAAGATTCAGAGGTGTCATCTGTCTCTTAACAGACTTGAGGAGCTCGAGACGTTTGTGGTAAAGTTGCCATCGACACATGAGATCTGCATAAAAGCGAACATGCAATCTGAGCTGCTCTAGGAAGACCGCATTGAAAAGGTTGGGCCGTCTTGAAAAGAATGTTTGTTAGAAAGAAGAGACATCAGGTCTGTAACGAACGTTTCTGGTCCATCCTCAATCACTGGTCTGAAGACAATCTTCTGTTTAACCTTGACACGAGCATTGCTGGGATCACTTATTTGTGTTAAGGGCATCCGTCGAGTATGTCCAGTGGAAGCCGAAGAAAAAGATGGCGACACCTTCAACGGATGTTGTCCAGTCTCACTCCAGGATTTCGGCGCCATGGAAATAAATGGGTGTACAGGCGACTTCGGCTCTGAGCTCAGGAATCCTTGCTCTTTCCTTTGCTGTCGGCGAATACTCTCTAGAGAGCTTCTTGCAGAATCAACTTTAACGGACAATTGGATGCGCGACCGCGTTGTGACGTGGTTTGCAGGGGTGGGACTGGTGCTCGCAGGTCCTTCCAAAGGGGTACTCAAGCCCTCTTTTAGTGAGTCCTGCACTCCGCTCATGAACTGCCGCATCGATCCAGTGTTGAATAAACTAGACCACGAACCACGCGATGAAGCGGAAGACGCGACGGAGGTGCCAAGTTGTTGGTGTGGGACGACTGGAGTGGAAGATCGACGAGAATGAATAGGTAGCCTTTCAATCTGAGGACCTTGGTGAAGGAGACTGAAGTAATCTTCTCCACTATATTTCAGAGCCGTCATTGGAATGTGGCCTGTTATTCCTTCAGGAGCGGTGGTTGCGGCAGAGTTCAAGACCATCAGATCATAGGTCTGGAGAAGAAGGACAGACAACATGGCTAGCATTTGTATATCTTTGTTTTTAGAGAAATCGTCGTAGCTATTGAAAAGCAAATCAGTGACAATGTTGTGAGTAGTGAGAGACACGAAACTTACAGCTCTGTTATCACCTTGATTGCAAGCGGGTCAAATGCTGGTATCCTCTGCGAAGGTGAAGGAACAAAGGCTTGCAACGTTCTGAAGGCACGTTCATGGTCATATCGCCCGTGAAGCCTCGCGAATCTGGCATTCTTTGCGCACACCTCTTTGAGACCACCCCGACCCACAGCCTCGGGAGACTGGCCAACGTCCTCCGCATCTCCGAACACATAGTCTTCTGCTACCTTACGATCACCACCCGCAATATTGGTTGTAGGTCCCAAATATACTGCATTGAGAGGAGGGGCTGAAAGCAGAGCATAGCTTTTTTTCAACCAGTCCCCTAACGGCCGTGTTTCACCGGCCTCTGATCCTTGAGTTGACTTTGGCTTAGGTTGCAGCGTAAGTAGATTTGTCATGATGCGTAGAATATCGTGGCGCTCGCCAAGGCGTCGCATATCGGCCACCTTCTGTTGGCGATCCTTTGCAGAAAGGTTGAGACGGCGGACAGCATCGGAGAGTAGGGAGGGGGATTGGAACATGCGAGGGGCTGGAGCAGGCTCGGCTGGCGGAGGAGGCGTGGACGCCGGTTCCTCTGAAGGGGTTGCCGGTGAGTCCGACAGTCCACGCAACACGTTTTTCACGATACGTGTTGGCGCGCGGAAGAAGCAAACTAGTTCACCTATAGACGAATGGGTCAGATGCACGGCCTCTGAATGAAACCGATTGAGACCCTACCATTAGGTCCAAATGTTCCCTGCGAGGTTCTAGGCTCGACAAGGTTTTTCACGGTTCTGAGAGCCGTGGATGAGATGTCCTTGCTTTTCCGTCTTCCAACGGACACTGGATTATCTTCATCTTCGGAAGAGGAAGACTCAGATTCCATGAGAGTAGGCACACCTAGACGATCATCGTCGCGGAAAAGCAAGAATCTTAGACAGCTTTCCAAACAAGGGCGTTGTTCTCGAAGGATGGCGAGTCGTCGAAGCATAAACGCGCGGTCTTTGAGGGAGATGAGAGGGTTACGCTCGATTTCCACAGTGGGCGTGCCGGCTGGGTGAGTTGCTTGTGGATAGTCGCGGGGGAAGGTGAAAGTCACACGGATGAATACAGAGGTAGTTCCACCCCATGGTCCCTGCAATCCGAGAGTGCAAGATCGCTTCTTTGTGAGATCGTGCTGGAGAGGATGAGTGAGCTCAGTGAGGGGAAGCCACAGAGCTCATCCTGACCTTCTCGAGATTAACCTTGATCGGGTGCAATTTTTTCAGCACTGAAGTTATCCTAAAAATCATCAGTACGCTGTTAGAGTTGGAGGACGACATGAACCTACTCCTCCTGTAACAACTGTGTTTGACTCTGGCCTACTTCTCCCTCAACCCGAGTCCGACTCTCACTCCTTTTTCTCTTCTCCTTCTCCGTCTCCCTCTCATCATCACCGTCCACTCCTGAATCCAATTGTCCAGCAATGACCCTATCAGCACTGGTATTACCCTGCGCCTCCAAAGCTTTCTCCCGCACCCTCGATCTCTCGCCGCTGTCTCCAGGCCCACCCTCGCTACTCCCTCTACGTTCGCCAACCTTGACGATCGACAGCCAAGTGATTGCATCCATTGGGTTTCGCGTCGAGTTGTTATTCAGCCCGCCCCGGCTCATGGTGCCCCCTTGGCTACGCGCACCCGCATGTGGGACTGGACGTGGAGGTAATGGGGCACGAACTTCCGCTAGAATTGACCGATGACCAACGGGGGCGGAGAGTACGGGGAGGTACTCAGTGCCTTCGGGTGGGTTGCGGTAGGAGATGCTGGGTGAGCGTCCACTTTGTGAAGGACGCCGTCCTCTGTGAGGTGAGATAGCATGACCAACTTGCTTGGGTGAGAGTGAGAAATAAAGTCTAAGGCTGAACTGAGAATGGAGGCACCTCCATGACTTCAGGTTCAACTGGCCAGAAACGCAGCGTGCGGTCTTTTGACCAGGTGATAAGTTGATACTCGTCTTCTCCGCCCTTCCTCCATACGAATTCTTTAACCACATCGGTATGGCCCTCGAATCGCTCCACCGGCATATCTGTCTCGCCCGCAGCATACATCTCAAGCGCAGTGTCTCCACGTTGCGCAAGACTCAGGACGCCGCGCCCAAAAGGAAGCGTGCGAGCACGCCATATAGGGTAGGTAGTGTGTATGGTTGACTTCGGTTCAAGATCGTCAGTTGAGATGTCCCAAATCTTTATGGTCTTATCGAGGGAGCAGGTGACAAGTTCGTCGCGTCGGTCATGTGCCCAATCGATACCGTAAATTTTTGCACTATGCGCCTTTAAAGACTTGATGGGAAGGGAGCCTTTCTAAAGAAGATTCCTTATGAGTGAATATAACCTGCAACCGGATCGAAAGAACATACTCGACGGTCCCAAATGAGCACTTCGTCTGCATGTGATGAAGCAATGATGTTAGCGTCTTGACGGTTCCATTTGACCTGAGTACCACCGGCTAGCTCATCCATTCATACCTGAGACGAACTGAGAAAGCTTGATATCTACCTTTGAATGCAGAGAGACCAAAGATTGGCTTTCGAGTCTCCCGTAGATCCCAGGCCCACAACCATGAGTCAATCCCAGTACTGATGACAATATCACACTCGGTTGTGTGCCAGTTGATGTCGGTGATGGCACGATAATGGGCTCGAAGGATGAAGTCTATCGAGGTTTTCCCTACCAACAAGAGATTCCATATCAACCTGAATGGAAGGTAGATAGACAAATTCAGTAGAAATTCACGAGAAAACATGGAAGTACATACAATTTTTCGCTTGACGTAGATACGATATATTCTGCACGGGACGGATGAGGATTCCATTGGACATCGGCCACGTCCCAGGTACCTCCCTGTGGAAGGAATCTAGGGATCTCAAGCGGTGCTTTCAAGTCAATGATGAAAAGCCCTCGACGGCTATCGGAAAATCAGGCGTGCAACTTGGGATTTGCGACTTAAGAATACACTGACGCAGCTAGTACAATATCACGGGAAGAAGGACTGATGCTCATCTGAAATGAGTCAGTACTACTTCATAAGTTCGCCAAAGTTGACCATACGTTTCCCACTGCATCACCAACAAGGCCCTTCATGTCAATTTGCAAGCTTCTCCGAAAGTTTGTGCCATCTTCAGGTGATGCAGGTTCAGTTGCAGCCTGCTCTTCAACCTCAATTCTCCTCCCACGTCTCTTCCCAAGTTGCTCCAAATTCGCTTCGACAAATGACGACCGTCTAGAATTCAACAAGCTTGCAGGTGGTGCGAACACGAGGTTTCGGTGCCATTCCTGGCCAGAGGCAAAAGTTGGGGTCGTGGTAGAGAGCAAGGAATGCTGTCTCAGATCTGAGCTTTTCCGCCTGTTAATGCGCGCGTCATCCAGATAGCGAGACTGTCGAGTTGGTGATGGCTCGGACATGCACGAGAATAGTGTCTACGAGACTTTCAATTACTTTTGTATGGCCAGACTCTTTTCTCCCTTGGTTCTCTAGTCAAGACAATGTTCTCGATATTTCAGCACAGAAAACAAGTCGGAAGATGGCAAACGATTAATCGTTGTGTGATTCGCAATTCACAAGTGCTAGTGCCTTGTGTCGAGCCTGAAAGGATGAATAAGCACAGAAATCGTCATACGTGGCGAGGCTGGTTTCAATTGATCTAATCTGTATCCCGATGAGGATTGAGATAAGATTTATCACCCATACTTCTTCCCCATGTCATTCGAGCAACCCTTTCTTCCCTGCTGTTGGAAATGGTTCGACTTCTCAAAGGACTGTACCCCTCCATTGCCTCTTTGTATATTCTGGCGGCAAGTACTTCAGCTTCTGTACAGAAGTTGTTGGGAATACCGAACGCTTGGACCAAAGAGCTTACCCCGTCGCCACCACCAGGAGCAAGTCACCATTCTCACGCGCCTTTTGCCAGCTCAAAGCATCAGTCTTATGATGAAGGCCTATTCACACCTTTTGAAGACCTTTCCGCGCTCTCTCAGAATGAGTACACGCTCCTGAGACATCCGGCGTTCCCTGGTCATGGTGTTCGAATCAAGAAAACGAAGTTCTGTGATGGTGGCGTGAGGTGTGTTGTAATTTATTCATCCTTGACAGAACAGTGATTGGTTCTGGAATCTAGCTCCTACACCGGTTATATTGACATCGAGGCGCACCATCTTTTCTTCTACTTTTTCGAGAGCAGAAACGACCCTGATAAGGACGATGTCATCTTCTGGACGACCGGAGGCGAGAGTCAAACGAAGTGCTTACAGAGTGTTATGGTCTTACTTGATTTTGACCAGGCCCTGGATGTTCCTCGTCTCTCGCCGTGTTCATGGAGCTTGGTGAGTTATCTATTTCGTCTCATCAGTCTTGAGTGTCGAAAGATTATATTTTCCTCACACAGGACCATGCAGAATCTCTGACGCGAATGGCACGAGATACTTCGATGAGTCATGGAACTCAAATGCCAATGTTTTCTTTGTCGATCAACCCATTGGTGTTGGCTACTCCTATGCGGATCATGGCGAATTTGTGGTATGAATATTCTTTGTTTTGCTTTTCTGAGTCATATTTTTGACTTTTTCCATTCAGGGTACGTCGGAAGATGCTGCGGTCGACATCGCTGCCTTTGTTGCCATCTTCTTTGAGAACTTTAGCAAATTTAAGGGTAGGGCGTTCCACATGGCTGGTGAATCTTATGGTGTAGGTGTTGACTGAGATTGTCTTCTCCATCTCACAACTCAGGAGACTTTACTTCCAGGGACGATACATACCTTTGTTTGCATCTGAAGTGTATGACCAGAATGCCCGTCTTGTGGAGGCAGGCTTGACCCCGATCAACCTTACCTCTGCAATCATCGGTATGAACACATGTTTCCAAATCAAGAGTACGTACCACTCACAACTTTGGCAGGAAATGGATGGACTGACGGGCCAAGCATGGTACTTTCGTACTATGACATGATGTGCACCGCCGCTTCTGTGCCACCAATCTTAGATATCGCGTGAGTTCAATGTTATTAGAAATGTTGCCATCTATAACTTTCTAAGATTGTTCCAGTTCCTGTGTGCACCTGAAGAAACTTGTTTGTAGTTTCATCGCAGAAACACTTCTCACGCTAACATATAAATCTGTAGATTCCCCGTTGCGAGAAATGGATGAAGGAGTCTTGCACAGATATTTTCGATGCTATTAACTGCCGCGCTGCATTTGACTTCTGTGAAGGAACATTTTCCGCTCGTTTGGATGCCACAGGTTCGTTGAATTCTCAAAATATGACTAAATCTTCGATACCCCTTCGCCTGCTTAGGCAAAAACCAGTATGATATCAGTAAAGATTGTGAGGGTGAACCAGGCGACCTCTGCTACCCGGTAACCAGGTATATAATGCTGTTTATCCTTTTCGACGCTCGAATACTCACCTCATTCCTGCCAGGTACATCACAAATTACCTCAACAACACCAGTACTCGTTCCCTCCTCGGTGTTGACCCCTCTGTCCCCACATCCTACTCACTCTGCTCCAACCCTGTCTCCCTTGCCTTCGACGCATCAAACGATCAGCAGCAGACCGCGACCCCCTTCCATATCGCAGCCCTTCTGGAACGTAAAATCCGCGTCCTGATCTATGTGGGATCATACGATTGGATATGTAATTGGGTCGGTAACGAACGTTGGACGAGGGGACTCGAGTGGAGTGGACAGCAGGAATTTATAGAAAACGAGTTAAGCATTTGGGAAGTCGAGGGTAAGAGAGCGGGCGTGATGAGGAGTGCAAGGGGGTTGACATTTGCTACGGTTGAGGGGGCTGGACATATGGTAAGCGGATTTCTGTCTTTTGTTTGGTGATGGTGTCATAGTGGTTTTAGGTGCCTTATGACAAGCCGAAGGAAGCGTTGGCTCTCATTAATCGCTGGTTAGCCAATGAGAAGCTGTAAGGAATGCAGACTGCCGTTATTATGTTTTATGGAATGCAGGTTGCTGTCCTACCTGAAAGGACAATCTTAGCGCAATGACTCGGAAGAGCTAGCCTGCTACCTTCGACGGTCTGGTTGGCTTTCGCCCAAATACTTGCACATAAGTATATGAATATACCCCACTGTTTAATGCTGCTGACGGCCGTTTCACTTCATCTCGAAGGCCATCACTTATTCTTTCAAGTTTTCATCACCACAGACCTTTCGAAACGTCGTTTACCAAACAAACTTTCTTGATATTGTCGTGATAAAAATTAAGAATCGATGACCTTGCTACGCTTTGCGCCGTCGCCAACCGGTCAGTTGCATCTTGGAGGGCTTCGAATGGCCTTGTACAACTATTTGTACGCAAAAAAAGTCGGAGGAAAGTGGATGATGCGGGTGGAGGATACGGATGCTGTACGACTGCTCTAAGCCTTTGAACATTATTCCTTGAGGCCTCATCAATTGTGGTTTGTACTCAGACCAGATTTGTACCGGATTCTGTGGATGGTATCAGGAAGGCGTTGGAATGGGCTGGGCTCGAGTACGATTACGGTGTGTCCGGAGAACCAAGTGCATATGCTCTCACACTGATTCGACCTACTTTGTAACAGGCCCAGGGAAAAATGGACCTCATTCGCCATATTTTCAGGTGAGTCGTGAAGCGGGGTATCCGGACACAGCTCACGCAAAAAACAGTCTGAACGGCTAGACCTCTATGGGTCCTACGCCAAGAAACTTCTGGATGTACGTTTATGTCACTATCCCTGAATGTTCTAGATGTGTCCAACTTGACTCTAGTCAGGCCATGCATACCGATGTTTTTGTTCCGTCGACAAAATGACGGAGATACGTGAAAGGCTTGCGCGTTCTGGATCGAACAAGACGTACGATAAAACATGCCTTCATCTCACAGAGGAAGAGGTAGCGCGAAAAGTCAGAGCTGGCGAAAAGTCGGTGGTTAGGCTCAATGTCAGTTTCACTTCTTCCTCGCTTTTGCATGTACTTTGATCAAGTATGTACTTGTCTTACGTAGGACAGCGACCTTCCCGTACGACCTCCACCTTCCGATCTAGTGTTTGGGCACCTCAAAGATGCTCATGCTTCGCTTTCGACGGACCCTATCCTGCTCAAAACCGACCTCTTCCCAACATATCACCTTGCTTCTGTCGTTGACGATCACGAGATGGGAATCACGCACGTATTGCGTGGTGAGGAGTGGCTTCTCTCATATCCTCTTCATTTGGACCTCTACGCGTGTCTTAAACTCAAACCTCCGCATTTCGCGCACATCCCAATTCTTCTGAATCCGGATGGAACTAAAATGTCGAAGCGAAAGGGTGATGTTCAGGTTATCGATTATATTGTACGGCATTTTTTCCCATTACTTGTTCTTCAATCTGATTGACTTTTTCAACGAACAGAGGGCAGGCTGGGAGCCACAGGCGGTACTAAACTGGCTGGCATTAGCCGGGTGGGGAGTGAAGCATGATATGCCACCAGCTTCTGACAAATCGGAACAAACAGCTCACCATTCGCGCCATGGAAAACCATCACAGCACGCTCCAGATAGCACGATGCTTATGACGCTTCCTGAAATGATAAAAGAAGTATGTTGTCAGCTTACCGTCCCAAACATCTCATTGTTATATTTTCGTGCAGTTTGAACTCACCGCACTAACCCACCGCAGTTCGAGTTTGGATCCTGATAAGCTGGAGTATCTAAATAAGCACCATTTGATGCGCGTTTGGTCGACGCCTGATGGGTTACAGTCCCTTGCTGAACGTGCACATTCTGAAGTGAAGGCAGCGTTCCCGGCCAGGTACGAGTGAATCATTCTGATATCTATCGTTTCCATCGTCGTTCTATTTTGCTGACGAGGCTTATAGCCCCTATACCAGCATTGTCTATATCAAAAACGTCATATTAGCCTTGCAGGTTGGATTTTTTCCCATTTCAGCCATCCTCTGGCTCACTGATTTTAACGTAGGGCCGTATTACAAATTTACATGACATCATTCGCCATGGATCGTTTCTATTCGAGGAGATCAATCTGGACTCTGAACAGTCTCGAAAAATGCTGAAGCTTATCAAACCGGAAGACAGATGTAAGCTTCAGTGTCTCTCTCTTCATCCTTTACCGTACCTGACGCGCCGAACTCCAGCCGAAGCGCTCAAAGCAGTCATTCCAGTTTTAGACGCCATTTCCGAGAAGGCATGGGAGAAGATTGATTTTCTCACTCTCGTTCAAAAAGAGCAGGAAAAAATCGGTGTCTCCTATAAGGTTTTCATGACAGTCCTTAGACACGCTCTTTGCGGACAAAAGGTCTAGTAATCTTTTGTTTTATGTTCTTCACCTTCTGAATGATGTTTAGGATGGTCCTACTCTCGCGGATGTTGCTCGCGTCATTGGGCGAGAGAGAACTATCGAACGACTGTCGAATTCCTACCGACATTCGGGTGTTATAGACTCGAATCAGTAGATTTGGAAGGTAATCATAATGCTAAGAGTGAGGGACAGGACCGGGCTTTGTAAGGACGAAACAGATATCGTCAACTTGTCAGCACAATCTAAATTTTTGACTGCAGCACCAGTGGTAAGATCCTCTGGACTGCACAGTGCTTTTTCACCGCAGAGGTGCCCATGTCCTGGAAACTCATGATACAGGTGGAAGTCGAAACTTGGAGACACTGCGCTTGATATATGCTGCAGACATATCTGTCCGTGGAACGATTTGAGGGCCATACCGATGTTGATTTATGGGAGACGAGTATCAGCTTATAACCTGGTCAAAGGACCACACATTATGTTCTCCAGTCGAGCCTGAAGTCATGGACTCAGAGTGCCTCCATTCTCTAAACTTACCGTAGAACTATTGTACTGAAGTAGATTCTCGACCGAAAACTCATCATGGGGTCTGTGTCAGAAGGACAACGAGGTTTAGGCGGTGCTGCCACAAGGCTATGGGATCCGGCAGTAGTAAGAGTGTTATCAGACAGACCAATACATTAGTATCAGACAGACCAATACATTAGTGAGAAAATACAAAACTTGAGATATTCCAGAAATCTAGGTCTCACAGTTTCTAAAGGATTTGTTGAGTAAGACTCGTGAAAGTTGGGTAAAAGCCGAAGTAATCCAAAATCTCGTTTCATATCTGGCATCGACAGTACGAGATGTCAGCAAGATCATTTAAATTTTAGTATCAGGTCTTGAGACTTGCCCGATACAAGTGGCTCGGCTCCGGATTGACCCCAAATACGTAAACATAGATTCGTTGTAATGACTGGCGCTTTATGTCGTCTGCCACTTGAAGGACTGCATCTGCAATGGTCGACTGCTCCATTGGATACGGTGCTTCATCAGTGCGTCTGTCATATATGGAACAAGTATCTGAAGTATCAAATACGGCATTCAAATCTTGTCGAAGGGGTGTTAAGGGGTCTACGGCAGCATGTACCGAGACAAGAGTAAGGGCTTCGGCATTTGTCAGGACTAATGTTTGATTGTATAGATTGAGCTCTCTCAGGACTTGGTCTTGGGCCATATTGAGGAGAGTCCTCCGAGCACGAGGGAGAACGAACTTAAGTCGATTAGTGAACAGTGAGTAGGGAAATAAAGTAATCACTGTACCGCTGCAGATAGACGGCGGATATGTGGCGCCATTGAAGTGAGTCTCGCTTGCATCTGTATATAATGGAATCCAAAATGATGGGCAATAAGATATCTTGTTGATGAATATATGGAACCAGGAAGGAAGGCAAGCAGCATATGACGCACTTCTCGAATTGTTTTTCTCATTTCCTCTGTATTCGCCTTTATTAGGTCAACTTTTCTGTACAGCTCCTCGAGCGTATCGTTTCCTTGAGAGCATTTATTCGTCGTCAGAAATCATGAATAAGAAATCAATCCAAGCCAACGTGACATACCATGAACTGGCTTCTGTGAAACCTGTCCGACTTGACTCCTCCCTGCAGTTTCGCTTGATAGGATAATGTTTTTCATGATGCGGTAGGCCTGGATCTCTGCCAATTTTGGAGGGACTGCGGCTTGTGTACCCAAAGATTATGTACCCAAAGAAATGTACTAGTAGGCTCAGCGTCTCTTGGGATCGCTCTTATGGTTGGTTGGTAGGTTGTTTGGTTGGTATGTCTCGGAGCTGGGGCCAAAGGACCGAATACGTGACGTAAGGGTCGATCCCGTTCCGGTAAAAAGGAGTAACATGTGGCGCAGACTCTGCCAGAAGTTGAAGCCATATCGGCCATTGGGATTTATATCGTGAGGGGTTCCGGGGGTGTAAAGGAGGAAGGCCCGATATAAAGGTCAACACATCGTGTACCCCTGCCCTGAGCGACGCCAAACTCGACGTTGAGAGCTTCCTAGCATTCAAATCCGACCGTGTTTTAAAGCTTCATGGCCAGTCTTCAGCGATCAGCGATTACCTGCGGTCAGTCTGGAAGCTGGCTGATGGGTCGGGTGTCTACAAGCTACGGGACAAGAATCACAAGATGTTCAATTTGACAGTGTTCTTCTATCACTCCACAGCCGGGAATGTCTTGAAAGCTGAGGTAGTGGAGACGGTTCTTTAAAATCGACTCAATAAGAAGGGGTTACTAAACCTTTCATAGTGCTCAAACCGTTCGTTGTCATTCTCGCAACAGTCCCGACGTTTGCGAGATCGTCCCGAACGAGGAACGCAGCGCCGGGCCCCGGCCCGGGTCTCTACCTTCCTGAAGACGAAGTGATTGTTAGACGATCTGCACAACATGAATATATATATATGCTATGGTGTGGTAAATATGTTAATGCAGTGTATATGACAAAACTCCCTAGATCTCGGACCCGCCGCTTGCAATGGCGACGGTTGAGTAATAGTGAAACTTGTTGGGTAGTAAAAGCCAAAGTCATCGAAGGGTTATAGGAATGTATATGTTTGGAATGAGTGGTCTTCTGCATCGTCTTTTGTAGTCCGTTTTTTTGTGCGATCCATCGCCGAATATTAAGTAATATCACTTCAAGTTGAGAGTACGTAGACAAGCAGACGAGCACATGTGTGTCTAATTATGAAGGAAGCCGCTAGGATGGAGAAAGCATGGGAAGAGCCCTTGAAATGATCCAGAGACGCATGAAGCTTGATTACAGCGTAATTGTTGTCCAGCTGACCACTCCCGAGTAAGTCAGCTAATCATCTAGGAATCAGTAGATTGCTTGTATAATTTGATGCTTGGTTTGTCATTGAAGAGCGAGCTCCAAGCGATTTATGAATGGACATAGTGGCAGAAGACAAAGGTTGACGCGGCTGCCATAAGCAGCTATCCTGGTGCTTATATTCAATACATCTTCTTCCACTCATGATCAGTAATTCCTGACTCTCTGTTTCGAGGGCTCTATAGAGTTTATTGTGACGATATAGACAGCTCTGGAATGTCTGCATTATCGTCTTTCTTTCCTGCCAAGTTTCTCTCTTCACCCATGCATCCTCGCGATCGCCCGCCTGACCCGTTTCAAAAGCTTTGTTTCGCCCTGGACACAATGCCAGGGTCCAGAAAATCCGTGTTTACGCCAGCCACTCGTGCAGAGATCCTTTCAGATCTTTACGTAGCGTTTTGGGGGCCCTACGCGCATTTATTTTTACCGAACTCGAATTCAAGTTTGCCGCTGCACAAGACCTTGAGTCAGGTACAATCGGACCTTGGATTCGCAGGTGCAGGACGTGCAGATGCCCCGATACCGGGAAGATCGTGTAGTAGGATCTTCAAAAAGGGAGACAGCTGCTTTCGATGCAAGTGAGTAATGTTTTCTGTGCAAGACTGGGTTTGAACTCGTTCCAGAGACTGCGCACTCGACGACAGCTGCGTAATGTGCGCTAACTGCTTCCATGCAACGAATCACTCCGACCACAACGTCAGCTTCTTCATCGCGCAACAGCCTGGTGGATGCTGCGATTGTGGAGACGAGGAGGCATGGAGGGTACCGCTTCAGTGCCCCAGTCACCCCCCATCGCGCCGAGCGGATGTTGAAGCTACACCAAAATCTAGCGTGAAACCTTTGTCGTCACGGTCGGATAGTCCTCTAATACAAGATCGCGTCTCTGTCCCACATGAACTACAAGAGACTATGCGGCGTACCGTTGGTCATGCGTTGGATTTCGTACTCGACACGCTCGATTACTCTCCTGATGATTCATCGGTCCCTCTCAACGAAGCCGATCTCCGTCTTCAGCCAACCGCAGACCCGATGCCGAAGGATCAATATTGTGTTGTGATATGGAACGACGACAAGCATTCCTTCGAGGAAGTTATCAAACTTTTGTGTGACATGACGAATCGCACGAGGGATGAAGCAGCCGTGGTTGCTAACCGCATTGACGAGAATGGTCGCGAAATCATCGATATGAACACCAACGTCACGCGTTTGCTTGAGATGGCTCAGTCCATTACCCAAATCGACCTCGGTGTCACGATCCGTCGCGCGTACGACACGTTCAGAGAGCAGGTATCAGAAGTCATCATTGAGTGGCTCCTTGATCTCACTCGTAGTCGTCTTGGGACTGACTATATGGTTCTGCGGGAAGTCATTGCTGCGGAACTCATGTCACCCAGACGGCGGTCCAGCGGCTCGTCTAGTGCAAACGCTCAGGCTATCCAGCCACTCAAAGAGATTCCAAATCCAGCTCGTCTTGATGCACTATTTTTGTACCACACCAGGCTATGGAAGAAGCCTCGATTGAGTTGCAAGGAGATTTATGCGTCTGTAATCTCGCTGAGTAGTGAACATAAGTTGTCTCTCGGTATGTCCAAGTCTATATCTATGACATTTCTCCTGATTTTCTCCCAGCCGGTCATTTTGCAAATGTCTATCCAAGGATTATCGATGCCTACCTCCTCGTAGACCGCGAAGCAGAGACATCAATCAAATATTTCGCCCTCCAGCTCTTCACCGTGCCCTCCGTAGCCCTTCACGTCGTCCGAAACCACAAACTCATCTCCCGCCTCCTCGCCATCATCGCTGCCTTCTTCACAAACCAAATCGCCGACAAACACATCGTGTACCCTCCCATAAGCGACGCCAAACTCGACGTCGAGAGCTTCCCATTCAAATCCAAGCGCTTCATGCCAGTCTTCAGCGATCTGCGATACCTGTGCCATACCCAATCAGTGCAGGGATTGATTGCGCGCAACAGGGAATACATCACGCAGTTCGCTAAGACGTGTCAGCTCTTCATGTGTGTCAATCCTAATAAACGCGCGGCGACGAGCCATGTCGAGTACGAAACCGACGCGTGGATAAGCGTGTTCAATGTCACGTTGTCGCTGTCGAGAGTTATCAAGACATACGGCGAAGCATACGCAAATGCTACATCCGCTGAATTGGTGTCTGCTATAGGCACGGTGGTTCATAATATCCTTGTTGTGTGCACTCTCAAAGAAGATAGACTGGATCGCGAAAAGTTCGGACCTATCTTGTTCCATGACATTTCTTTTGGAGGGGCGACATATGAGGTTATTGAGTTTGATGTGTTGGAAGGATGGGTTAGCTTCCATCACTCATTGCATTGGCTTCTGGCGGAGCTGTTTAAGCACGTTGATTTGCTTACTGAGCAGAGTCTGGCGAAGGTTGGGATGAGGAGTATCAGGGATGTTCTGCTTCAGCAGGCGAATGATAAGGCTATCTTAACGATTATCGATTTTCCTCTACGAGGTAACTATATCATATTGTTCCAGCATTGATCACCGGTTGATTTTGTTGCAGTCCTTTCCATGATAGCTCAAATCCGTACTGGTTTATGGGTCCGCAATGGGTTTGCCATTCGAGGACAGTTACTTCACTACCGTGATTACATGCTCCGCGAGCTATGCTACGACCAAGACCTATTCATTCTCCAAGTGGCTCTTGTCGTCTTGGATCCCAGCGTCGTCATTGTCAGCATTCTTGACCGTTTTGGTCTCCTAGGGTACTTTGGTGGCAGTGACGTTTCTCAATATGCTTACGAGGGACCTCAGCTTTCCAGCATGGTGGAAGAGCTTCTCTACGTCCTCATCACCATTCTAACCGAATCAGCAAATCCCTCAAAAATGTGCATTAATGACGCTATACGCCGTGAGATCATACACGCGCTTGCGATGGGTCCATGCAGCTACACGGATCTTGTTAAACGCGTGGCGGAACGACTCGTTGAAGACGTATCGTTTGAGCGAATGTTGTTGGAGGTGGCACACTTCAAGTCTCCGGAAACTGCTAATGAGTCGGGTGTCTACGAGCTGCGGGACGAGATGTACGACGAGGTCAATCCTTTCTTCTATCACTACACAAGAAATAAGAGGGAGGAGGTCGAGACAGTTCTTCGGAATCGACTCAAGAAGAAGACGGGCGTTGCTGAGCCTGTTATAGTACCCAAACCGTTCGTTGTCACCGGCGGACCCTTTGCGGGGATTACTGCAGCTTTCGAAACGAAGGCACTCCTCCAGGTTTTGTTCTACGCCATCCACAATATCCTTTCAATCACCACTTCGTCTGGCTCCGCGCCTCCGTCAGCGGAAGCGATCCTTGATCAGGCCATTCATCTCGTCATGGTTGCGCTTGTTGAACGACCTGCAGTGTTCTCGCATATGAGTGCTATCGAGGGCTTCCAGGACGGGCAGACTCTCATTGACATCATATGTATATTCGAGCATCACGAGATTTACAAGGCATACCAGCCTCGAGTCAATTGGATTCTCACTCAAATGAGCCTTCATGTCCCTGAGGCTGTCCAAAGCCGGCGCAAGGTCACTGAAAAGGTCGACTCCTCTGCACCAAACGCCGAAGAACTCAGGAAGAAGGCGGCCAAGGCAAGGCAGGACGCGATCATGCAGCAGATGAAGGCGCAACAAGCGAGTTTTGCCATCAATTTCGACGACGTGGATGATGATGATGGCGACGAGATGGAGACTGACAACGTCCAGAACGTATCCTTTGGGACATGCATCGTGTGTCAAGAGGATGTCAATTCGACCAAGCCCTTTGGTGCACTCGCCTTCCTCCAGGCTAGCCGTTTCATACGACGTCATCCTGACAGCTCAAACAGTCATAGTAACAATGCATACTTGAACGAGGTCCTCGAAACTCTCCACTCAATGGATCGAGCACCAGTCGTCCCTCCATCCAAATTCCCTCCTGTTGTTGATGAGGCACAAGAGCGTAAATATATGTCGTTGCCGCATTTCGATGGTTTCCCGGCCGCACATACGCGTTTCGGTCTTCATGCATCGTTCTGCAGTCACATGATGCATCTGGACTGCTTCCATCAATACAGTCTGTCTATTCGGGCGCGGCATAGGGCTCAAGCAACACGAAACCATCCCGAAACGATATCTCGCAAGGAGTACATCTGTCCCTTGTGTAAAAGTCTGGGAAACATACTCCTCCCGGTATCTAACCCACCATCAACACCTCTTAACGAAACACCTTTCCCAGATTGGATCAGGACAGCAGGTATCAACATCCTCAAATCGAAACCTGACCCTCTGTTAGAGTCATTGCAGTTCAGGACTGGTACTGGAGAGTTCGTGTTTTGGAGTGCCCAGGACTCGGGGTACTCCAATGCAGTCAGAAGTTATGAACATCCTGAAGGAATTGATGTAGTGCGGATGATGGAGACAGTCATGGTTATTTCCAAGTCATTTTCGCAGCAGACCCGACATTTGCGAGATCGTTCCGAACCTGAACAAGGAGAACGTGGGGCCGGTCTCTACCTTCCTGAAGAAGTCCTTGGATATACTATTGCCGCAATGGAAACCGCACAACGCGGTGTTGACTCACAAGGTCAGCTTATGGTTGATAACTTGTCTGAGACTCAGATGCGGTTGGTACGAGGAGTGCTATCGTGTCTAACAGCTCTCGTCAAAATCAACTTTCAAGGAAGGCCAGATGAGGGTAGAGACGCCGTCAGACAAGCCATCATCAAGAGGTTGTTGCCGGAATGGAGTCGAACATCGCTTACATCATTCTCGTATCCTCTTTTGCTCCGCGATCCGTTTACTATCCTCGTGGAAACAGCTGCAGTTGCACCAGAGATCCTCAGGCATGTCCTAGTCTTGACGTACTATGCATGTCTCGCGCGTACCGTTATCGGACTGGTATACATCCTCAGCAAAACTCGGAGCTTCAGCACCGTTCAACTCCCATCGCGCTCGTACGAAGACATTTTTGGTGATGTGCGGATGTTCTTTATGTCTGTCGTTCGACACTCTCCCGTCTTTGAGCACACTGCTACACTGGCGTTTGAAACGTTCGGTGAAGCTCGAATTGAAAAACTGCTCTATGCGTACACCCTCCCTTTCCTCCGAAAAGCGTCGATCCTTTGTCGTGCCATCCTGCCCTCTGCATTCCCTACCCCAATATCAGACCCTAACGAGCCAGAGTACACCCGCCTTCTACGCATGCTCGGAATACCTCCACTTTCCACTCTCCCGCACCAAGACACCCTACAAAATGCGCTTTCAGGATGGTGTGCACACTACGGCCACTCCCATGCCACATCACAGCTAAATTGCGGTGTAATGTTGGATCTGCCGACGGTATACCGCCTCGCACGCCTACCGTTGGTTTTGGATGATCTGTTTGGTCAGAGAGACAAGGCTTTGACATGTGTCCGGTGTAACACTCTTCCTAATGACGCTGCGATTTGTCTGATGTGTGGCGTAACGTGCTGCATGCAGAGTAATTGTTGTGTTGACAGGGATTATGGCGACCATGGCGAGTGTAATATCCATACCCAGGTGTAAGTGGGCCGTCTCACGTGTCCTGCTCGCGGTGTTGAACTGTCTTCTTTTGTTTCTATAGATGTGGAGGAACCATTGGAATCTACTTCCTTGTAAAACGATGTTCCCTACTATATCTTTTCGCCAACAACGGCACTTTTGCTCAATCGCCCTACCTCGATGCACACGGGGAAGTCGACATTTCAATGAGGTGCGCCTAACTTTTCTTCTTCTGAACACAGTTAGTTAAACATTTCAATAGACGCGGACGCCGGCAATTTCTGCATTATGCACGCTGGGAAGAGATCCGGAAGCATTGGCTCAACCATCAGATCCCAACGATTGTAGCGAGGAAGCTGGAGAGCACTCTTGATGCGGGGGGGTGGGAGACGTTGTAATGAATAGTGCAATTTGCATCTGTAACAAGTACGTATAGTAGTATTGTTTGCTTTGTTTTGACAGTTAGAGTATCTCGTCACTGTATACTACTGCAAGTTACTTTCAAATGATTGCCTGATCTTGGACTGTAGACTCGTGTACATTGTTGCTTTCGATCTGAGAATCCAGTGTCAAGGCGAGCCTGCTAGCAGTTCCGATTGAGAGATTACAATGGATGCTTCACGCCGTTTCCATCTAAGTATCCTAAGTCCTACAGCCGTTCCAGACATCGAAGCAGGAGCAGACACTACATGAATTGGATCCATCGGCGTTGATCTCCTGTGCAGCGACCACTGGACATCAAAAGACGTCCGTCCGACCGAGGGGTGTTCGAACGCAGCTGGGGATAGGTCGAATTGTCCTACAAGTGCCGAAGTAAATCCAGTCGCGCTGTGCCACTTTTCGCGTTATTTGCACCTATTACAATCAAAAGCTCACGGAACGTTCCGAGATATCGCCTCGCCACCGTAATCCTGGACCTCAGCACGATCGACTCAGTTCACAACTTCATTCTATCCAATCACTTGATATCGCCGTTCTACTATGGATCTTGGGTCGAAATTTCCCGCGAAACTCGAACCATACCTGCTCATGGCAAAAAGCCTCAAAGGCGCCGCGGCTGCCAAGTTGATCCAAGATGTGACGTCTGCGCCTGGCGTTTTCGTGTTTTCGGAGCTTTTGGAGCTGCCTAATATCCAGGAGGTGCTTCCTTGTTATGCATATTCTACGAACAGCACCATCTGAGGCTGTATTCTGTCTATCGTCAGCTCGGAAACAACGAACAACATGAGAAATACCTGTCTCTCCTTCAGCTGTTCTCGTACAAGACATATCAAGATTACGTTTGTGAGTTAGTTCTTTATCTTTGATATGCCGTTCGCGCTCTGGAACTCAGGTTACCCTTAATAGCCCACAAAGACGTGCTACCATCCCTTAACGACGCTCAAACAACGAAACTCAAACACCTGTCCATTGTCTCGCTAGCCGCAGACCGCCGGGTGCGCCGCCATCTCCCTTCACGTCATCGTTTCGAATCCTGAAAAAATTAGATTCTTCCATATGCGGACCTTCTCAAAGCCCTCGACATGCCAACAATCCGTGAACTCGAAGACCTCATCATCGACGCGATATACCTCGACATACTTCGTGGCAAGCTTGACCAGAAGGAACAGCAGCTCGAGGTGGAGTACACCATGGGTCGCGACCTAGAGCCTGGAAAGCTCGAAGAGGTGCTAGCCGCTTTACAGAACTGGTAAGTGCTCCACTTTTAATTCCTCTTTTTTAAACTTTTTTCTACTCTGAGACCGCCACCCGGCGTCCCACATCTTCCTGTACCCGGTCATCATAATTACGAACCTGATCGGGTATGCTTGACGCTCTACAGGGCCGAGACAACGTCTTCAGTCCTCGCCACACTTGACGCCAAGATTCAAGAAATCGCTCAAGAGCGCGAGGTCGCCAAACAAGCCGAACTAGAACGTGAGAGAGCTCTACAAGCGACGCTTAAGGAGGTGTTCGATAAGCAGAAGGAGAAAGCGCTGGGTGGTGGGAATACGATGAATAGAAAGGCAGGCATGTTCGAAAGGGAGAGGGATGGGATGCCTATGGACGTTGATGAGGATCTGGGGAATGGGAAGAATAAGAATCGGAAGTGAGTCTTTCCGTTATTCTTGACATGTTTTCTTTTCTTTACCTGTTGCCTAGAGCGTCGTCAGATGCCCAACCAAAGGCTCGAACGAAAAGAAATCGATTTTGATCATATATGTCGAGCGAGGGCCCGGGCTCGGCACCATCTTACCACGCATCCAGATCCTGCTCATTATCCTCCAGACCCGGACACGTTGACTCACTGGAAGTTTGTGTACACTGTATTTATAGTCTTTTCCTGGCTGGCTTCTTTAAAGCGCACGACTTACATAGGTGTCCTGTCTACCCGCTACCCGCACTTCTCAGCGGCAAAAAACCGTAAAAGTACATGCATGCATGTATGACGTGCACAGAGTAAGGACTGGATAGACGACGGACGGCCTGGAAATTTTTACGACTTCTGTAAGTATAAGTGGACGTCGATTATTATGGTCTAGCCGTGTACATATAACGATCCTGCAAACGTTCATGTAAGTGCTGGACATGCTTGCAACCTTCAAGAAGCTGCTGAATTTGGGTGAATGGCTGGTCGCTGAGAGAAGAGATGCGCCGATAGTAACGATTCTTTATTCATTTGAGGAGAATTTCATTGATAGGATCTAAATGACGCATGATGGCCTCATGTCCGGCACGAGCAGCTCGCGGAAGGCATCGATTCATCGCCTCTTTCAGTTTGACACTTGAACGGTACCTTCCTTGTTCCTAACCTGGCTAATCCTTCCTTTCTGGATATCATTCAAATATAGCAGACCGGTATACAATACACGCTGACTCTGACAGTATCCTTACTAGGCTTACCATAAAAACAATTCTGTGTTTTAGCTATTGCTTACTTCCTTCCCACTTCCTCCCCTCGACTCAGCGCAAGCTCGATGTCACGAATTCACTCGGCCCCCAATGCCTCAGTCCACTCTCTACATCTCCCGCGGCCGCTTGCCATACCCACCCACACAACACACCCCTCATCCCATTCCATGCCCATCCCTAACGTAATTCCTAGAGCACCCATGAATATTTCGGCAGCGATAGCCAAATTCCGCCCTACGCCAAAGGAAGTGATCAATGGAATCGCTCCTCATGTCTTTGATGAGCGCCGACGGAGGCGGTCTTCCCGTCGAAGAGGCCATTCCCCATCCCCTCAGCGACAGCCGAGCGCCAGTCATATGCACATGAATTATCTGCAGAGGAAAGAGAAGAAAACATCTTCGCCTCTGCGGATTTCAGGTGTCTTCGAGGTTGATAGCGATGGGGAGTCAATTGTCTTCTATGGTATGTGTCTTCACGCTGTCTGTCATCCTTGTCTTGTCATTTATCCCATCCTTTTCTCGCCCCCCGGTCTCGTGATTTAATTTCATCTTTCTTACAATGATTAGATTAATTTCATCTTACTGAATGGATGTATAGAACAAACCGAACATCACCACCATCACATACACCACCCCCATCATCATTCTGAAGGAGACTTGAGCACTCACGCTCAACCGACAGCAACCCCACCACATCAAGAAAACGACCCGATACCGGAGGCACAGCCTGTCATCGAGATATCACACAAACGACGTTCGCGCGGCTTTCGCATCGGCTCCATTCGCATCTTCAAGTAAGTTACCTTTCTGCTTCCCTTCCCCCCCTCTTCCTTATCTCAGGCTCCTCATCATTACGTTTTCGCAACCCCACTAAATTAATAATCCATTACAGAATCATCGCCGTGAAGCTAAAGTAAGCAAATACATCATCTTCTTGCCCCCCTTTCGCGGAAACGAGGCGCTCATTGATATCCTTGTTTTGTGTTCTCTGCAGATCATCGCCGCGAGCATAAGGCTGCTTTGTATCTCAGCCGCGTTTTTGCCCACAGGAAGCCCTGCTTATCGTGGTGTGCTGGCTGCACAGCCCGGCTTCCCTGTTGTAATCTATCAACTCTCCCAAACCAACAATTGCAGTGTTCGCAGCCATCAACGTTCGTGCAACGTTTACGCTATCTACCCATGCGTTTGCGCTATCTAACTCGCGTTGGAGCCCAACTTCGCGATTATCTTCTTGTATTTGTACGTATGATTTGATACGAGTTTTTTCCGTTTTGATAGGGACATTGTAACTTCCCAAAAATACCGACTCGGACGTGACTCCTTTTTTCTTGCAAACCTGTTTTCCTATCTCAGTATCCGTATACCTGGCTCGCGCCTGCGCTTGGGTGCACCAAATTATCATTGGCGATTTCGCCGCTTCCCGTCACTTATACCTTCTAGAGGACTTGTTCCATGATTATTAGAAACCCAATCCAAATGTACTTGTATCTCCCATATACCTACATAACGTGTTTTTATCGATATCTGAAAAGTGGATGGAATCATCGATTATTTAACATTTTTTCTCCGTTGGATTACACGGTCGACCGTACCTGCGACGAGACTTGGCGAGACGGGGACTAATCAATGTCCTAGCGCACCTCGGCATTCGCCTGTCCGATATCAGCGATATCGGTATCAATACCGCAAGCAACTCGATAAAGCTACATGCTTTTTTCGGTAACAATTGTCGAGTTGTACGCAAGAGATGGGGACTTCCGCAACATGACAACACATTGACGTAGGGGTTATGATAGGAGTATACTGTATGGAGATTAATGGTGGCAATTGGACTGACTGGTCGCAGTATGAAGGTCGTTATCAAACACTGGCACGCTGTAGCGCAATGGAAGTGGGATACAGGCAACGACGGCGATGACCCCGACGGCGAAGGCGATGTTTGTGGAATATGCCGCGTGCCATACGAAGGATGCTGTCCGTCATGTAAAGTACCCGGTGACGACTGCCCACTTAGTGCGTTACTTCAGTACAAACTTCCTAGTATCTAGGTACTAACTCTGAATTGTCCGATCAGTATGGGGCGAGTGCAGTCATGTCTTTCATATGCATTGTCTATTGAAGTGGATCGGGACAGCGGCGTCAAAACAGCAGTGTCCGATGGATAGACGAGCTTGGGGTACGTTCCTTCTACAACTTTATATATCGAAATGTCTCCCTGATCCGGGTATAGTCACGGCCGAAAGAAAGGTTGGAATCTCCAATACCTCGTCATGATACCGCAAGCCGCACCTTACAGTATACCCTTCGCTGTCCCCATTATCGAAGTCTATTCATTTCATGACTGTATCCTATATCATCTATATCGTCCTCGTTTCGCACCCTGTATTTTATCGATGGATATACTAATCATACAGTGTATTTTACCCCCCTACTCGCGCGTAACATGTAAAAGTCCTTTGGAAGATCAAAAAACATTAGTGACATCAACAAAAAGGCAAAAAATCATGAACCAAGCAAGCAACTAGTTGTACAGAAAACAAGATGGTTAGAGATGGACGTCGTAAGCACCATAATAAGTACAACATGAAGCGCGTATGTGGGTGGGTTTCAATTTAGACAGGGGCCGGCCGATGATAAATATGAAGTTTGAAGGTGTGCATATCTAGGCAAATATATTCGGTGATGTGTAAGGTCATCCGTTAAATTTATTGTTCGAACATGACGCTTCCTTGAAGAGAGGCCATCCAGATTCTGGTTTTGTACAAGCTAAGGGTCGAGTGTGAACCAAGCAAGAAAAGATGTAGAGTAAGTAGAAAAACTCACCGGAAGAGCTCTCTCACCAGCTCCCTAAAGTCTATCCTCTTTTCCGCAATAAAATAGAACGTCAGCTTGCGTCGATCCCTGATCGCATTCTCAATAAAGGTGACCACAATCAGTATCATAGATTACGCACCACTGATACTCCGCATCAACCACCTCCATTGGTAATTTCTTCGCTTGGACTTTGCTCCGGCATAACTGGAGAGCCTTAACCTCATCCTGTGATTTAGAAACCAACAATCTAAAGTTAATCCAATCAGTGACGTTGTCGAAAGCCAATGCCATACATAGATACGTACTGTGTATCCTGAGGCTGGGCCTTCCCGTAGATCATTTTCGGGTTGATCTCCTTCTTTGCTGTCGACCCCGATCCAGGTCCTCCGGGACTCGTAGGCTGACCACTATCGCTCCCCATCCCAGCACGCTCTTGCTGCTGCTTCTGGAACGCCTCCACCTCCGCGATTGTGATACTATCATTGACGACCTTGCCTAAATCCTTCCCGCGGTCGGCCTCCACGATAACGAGGTCCCCAACGTGAATGTCCAACGACATATCCATGAGGTAGAACAGATCCGTGCGGCCCGCTTTGAACTCTACGATGAAGAGAGGCCAAGCGGGGGGCACGGAATGTAGGGGGACCCCTTTGCCGAGATCAGTGAGCGAGGGCTGCGGTGCAGCATCGGAGGGCCGCCGTTGAAGTTGTGGATAGAAGGGTTGCTGCTGTGGGTTGATGATTCGTGTGCCGGTGGGGGAGATCGGTGAGGGAACGTTCCCAGAGTACGATGGGGCGCGGTTGCGTGTATATTGTGCGTCCTTTGCCTGCGAAGATTGAGCAGGTAGATACTGAATTCCTTGACCAGGAATAAAACGAGGTGTCAGATCGACTTGTTGCTGCTGCTGCTGCTGCGACTGTTGAGCCTGACGTGTTACGGGCGAACCGTTGCCATACGTCTCTGCGAAGTGTTGATCGAGGTTGCTGCTAACAGAAGGGCTGTTACCGCCCGCAGATACGCCACCGTCGCTGGGAGTACCGAGCTTGCGCGAAAAGGAGTTGGGAATGTTCAGGTTCATGGTCTGATACGGCGAAATTAAATCCTTGGAAGGTGGGCTTCTCGATAATGGGGCATAAATTGGAAGTGATGAAGGTTGACTCGGTGGATGTTGCGAAGACGATGATGATGGCTCATTGGAGTTCAAGTTAAACTGTCCGAGATCGCTCGCAAGGTCATCGTCCGAAAGTAAAAGGCCTCCGCGACCGCCAAAGGATCCACCGAAACTCGGGCGACTAGGTTCATCGAGATCATTCCCTGGAACATTGAACCCGACGATGTTCCCTCGGCGTGGTTGTACGACGCTCACGCTGTGTCGCCTGCTTGTAGTACCACTGCCACCACCCCCATTCTCATCACGCGGAGGATGCATCCCGGCCCACAGCTCGCGGAATGCCGATCCATCATCAAGCAGTATCTGGCCGACATCCCGGACAAACGGACTTATGTTTGATATGTCTACGTTTTTCCTGTTAGAAAAGCCATTACCGACGACAGAGCCGCCGGATGGCGAAAAAGAGTGAATATTGCTAGATGATTTGCCCAATGTTCCAAATGAACCGTACCGGCTATTGCCTGGTGGTTTGATCTCCCCATAGCGGCCTGGAATCAGATTGGAGAGATAAGACTCGTTCCAGCTTTGCATCGCCGACGCGCCCCCAGAATAGGGGCTTCCTACAGGCCCAGGACGCGTGACAGGCGTCGCGAGTGATTGGGAACGGCTCCGACTGCTCTCTTGGCCATAGGTTCGACCCCGAGACATCGAAGGCGGGACATACAGTTCGTCATACGTATCAGACAACCCTTCAAATTCAGATTCGTCGTCCTCAAAAGTCGACGGAAAAGCCCGTTCACGCATGGCAGAACTGAACTGGCCCTGAGACTGCGTAGAAAAGGAAGCACTGCGTATCGGCACGGGCTGCGGCACACCTCGGGTAGGGCTCACTAATCGATGGCCAGACCATGGACTCCTGTTGCCACTCAGACTAGACGGAATGAAGTGCTGTTGGGACGGAGAGGGAAAAGGCTGGTCAGACGACCGAGGAGGCTGGCTGGCCGCTCTTTCTCGAATCGATCCCAACCCGTTTTCGGCGCCAGGCGTGGTGAATCTGTTGTGTCGATCATCGTCTTCCGACGCTGCTTGCTGGTGACCAGATGGCTGAAAAGACGGCATTCCCAGATTACGAAGCTGTTCGTAGTGCTGAACGGCTGCCAGTTTTAAATCGTTGTTTTTGCTGGGTAATTATGGTGTCGGTCCTGTATGTCGTCCTTGCGATACGTTAAATCTATCTTCGATATGTCAGAACATGTAAAAGCAACTTTGTGCGTATAAAGGCCAACGTGTACGCACCAAGGTTGTCTGCCTTGTATGTCGTGAAAATGTCTGGCTATTCAGATCTAGCTAGCGGGCCAGTTTGGAGTCTACGCTACGCCCTCTTCGATTTTCTACAAGTACGAAAGGGCAACTAGATGAGGAGAAGGAAGAATCTATGGGGAAGGAAACCGAGGTCGCGCTGGTTCAAAACAAGAGGACAGTGGGAGCGGATTTATGCCCAGCTGACCAGAAATGAAGTTCTTCGGCTAACCCCTGCTTCGGTCACATGCAACCATTCTTGGATTCAAATATGCTTCCATCCAAGTTACCACCATCATCCAACATCTGTCCTTGGTCGTCGAGGATTTTTTACACACCACAAAGGCTCTCACGTCCTATATTTTCCATACTCCTGTGGTTATATCCCATTCGAATGTCCCATGTTAAGCTGGTCTAGAGCCACTGCATGAGACCACAATCTGTCAAACGTCTTCTTCAGCGCCGCGGTACCGTAAATGTGCATTGAAAAAGACATCTGCCATGCGCTGCCTCTCCCAGTCTCCGTCGGCCTCTCCCGAAAAGCTTTGCGCTTCGGTCGTGTTATTTAGATAGTTTAGCCGCATATCTGCCCTCCACGAACCCGGCCCCGTCATAACTTGAATGCTAAGGCCTCCAAAGCTCCCCTCGTAAACTGTATCTGACACGAACGCGTTCGTAATACCTATAACTATGTCACGGACCTTCAGAAACTGTCCTCCTGCTAAGCCTCGGAGTAACTTATATAAATAACCTCATAACTGCATTTGACCAATCGAGAATGTCGCGCGCCGAACTAAGGGATCGATGTCGTCTGCCACAGACCCAGGTTATTGGGTTGTTGAACAGTTGTCGCGCTCTTGAATTGTCAACCACTTCCTCGTATGTCCAGAATTCCCCACAACCTTACAATAGTGGAGATCGTATTTGGTATGCCAAAGCGACATCATGTCATTTATAGATACGTCCAACCAACTGATCAGGGCACAAGACCACTCTGCGCTAACGAAATGGACTCATATCACCGCCTTCTAGGCTTTCTGATCACTCCAAACCCCAATCAATATCCATCATTGATGGAGGATGTACCATCCTGGGAGTACTTGGCCTGGATAAAGTTTTATAAGATAACGTGGGTCTAAGGGATAATTTACAAAGTCAGCTCTAATGTGAACTCATAGGTCGGTCTTGCATAAGTGATGAATGGACCATAGTACGCGCGAGTACGAGAGAATTTATTGGGAATATTGTATGCCTTTAACTCGATTTCGAATCACGACACACGCTATTCTCGTCCGCCGTTCTCTGTGGAACGCATGCACTTGCCGTTACGTGACTTCCTCTTTAGACTTCCTGCACAAGCGCTTTAGTCCCACAATCACTTCGCACTGGATCCGTGCGTATTAATTGATATGCTGGTATGTATGTAATATGGAGTGGGATAATTTCTGGAATATCTCTGCTATGGTATACCGCCCCCTATTCTCGATGTCTAAATTCCTCAATTGAAGTAGACTTCGACGCGAATGGTACGGCAACGTGCGACGCCACCACTCATTCATTTTCTTTAGCTTCAGCATTTGCCACGCTTCTCGACACACAGTGACACTGGTGGCTTCAATATTCGCATGTCCCATGGCTTAGTTGGTTACGGCGTCCGACTGTTATCCTCTCAATCGGAAGATCGAGAGTTCAAGTCTCTCTGGGACAGTGTTCCATTTTGTA
>JAGGAS010028218.1:35195-55669 GCA_017657355.1 Termitomyces sp. K1Ac | reverse complement strand
GGCTTGCGCGTCCAATTTGTGATGTATACGGACTTGTGACGGATTTTCCGAGGACGTTTTCCATTCTAGACGCGTCAGCTTTTGATATTTGTATATAGTATCCTTCAATCAGTCAGTCTTCTCATATCTCTCTCATGGCATATCTTCATTCTGTCCCTTCGGAACTCACAGAACTGAACGTCACCCCCGTCCATACATCGGACGCTAGCATGGACGACGACGACTTTTCCGTAACCGATACTCCTATTGAATCCGTGTCATTGTCGGACTATGAGAAGCAGCTTGCGTCACTCCAAACCTATCTCGGTTCCGTCCCATATGTAACCGAGTCCGTGGATGAAATGCATCAGAAGTTGGAAGAAATTGTAGGCAAGATATGCATCGCCGCCAGAACACAGAACTGGCTCATTCTGAGCACTTGGGATGGGATGCTCCAGTGGTACGTGTATGTCTTCTCCAGTTCAAAAACAATCTTATCTCTCATAGCTGGCTTTTGATGCGCTATCCTATGTCCAAATCGACGCGTGCCAAGCTGGTCCGCCTGTATTATGAGTTGTCCCTGATTCCTGGAGTAGAACCTCGGGTGATTCGAGGATGGACAGACATGCTCTCTCGTCTATTGGCCAGCAAACCAGGCTCTAAGCGCAAGCTGGAATCTACCGATCTTGAACTCCCCTGGAAACCTCTTTGGCGTGCCTTGCAGAAAGAACTCTGGCCAAAGAAGCGAATCCAGGACGCTACGTATGTCGTTTATACATCTTCGAGTATCTCTTCACGTATACCGTCTATCAACACAGTCGCAATGTCGTGAATATTTTCCTGTACGTCGCTGAGCAGTGTAAACGGTATTTTCCTGCACGAGAGATCCCTGAGATGCTGGAGACATTCTTACCGCTTCTAACCAAAGATGTGGGTAGCTCATCACGAGCGCTCTTGTTGATTCATAATTAACCCTCCTTTGCAGACTGTGTTGTCTATAGTGCCGGTCATGACATCATTCCTTCCACCAACCCATACGCATCTCTACATCCCTGCTCTCTTTAAGATCTGGGAAGCCTTTAATTCATCTGTAATCGACGATAGATTACTTGAACTTGCTGGCTTTTTGTCGGAAGAACACATCTCTGGGACCAGTGGAGATGCTGGTGAGGAGGGCGGTGCACAATGGAAGGATGTTGGAATTTGGACTCATGCAGAATGGCAGGTCTTGATTGGTAAAGGTCTAAACTCAATGAGTAAGTTGAGATAATTTCGTCGCTACATCAGCTCAATTGTGGTTCTTGGCCCATAGACATTCCTGTTGGTGTTACGCAGGTAATAAATGAATGTTTTTATCAGGATCTAATCATATTGCTTAAATTACGTTCCTCCAGGGTGCTTCAACAACCGCTGGCCATGCTGATGCCTTATCGGATAAGGACTCCTTGAGAATCAAGAAGACTATCAACCGTTTCAGTACGTTCCGATTAAAGTCTCTTTGGTTCGTTTTAAAGGTATTCATATCATCTACTAGGCGCTTTCGCCAAGGTCCTCGTCTACTCCATGGCAGTTGACGGAGATGTTCGCAGCGATGAAAACGAAAAGGGCTTTGTGGCTGGTTCCAGAGCTCTTGACTCGCTAGATCGTATCATCACAAGTACCGAATCGTTCTTCCACCCGTCGAACACTGGTCAATGGACAAGCACGGTATGGGCAAAGCATGTTGGATTGTCTTCCTTTTTCTGACCACACTCAAAAAGCTGACGGCCTTTTTGAATCGACTGGCGGCTGAATTTATAAAGCGTGTTAAAGAAGAACAGCAGGAGTCATGTAGAACTCATGTGGTGAGCATCTCGCAGCAACCGTCAATGAGTCTTATACTCATATTGCCATAGACGCGTCGCCTGACTCACGCGATCCGTAAAAGTTTGGTGGCGATTCTCCGTACCCCAGCGCTGCTTGCCATGTTTTCCAAGGATCCCGTGAGTGCGAGCTATGCACAGAGCTCTTTACGAGTTATGGCAATTCTTGAGCCGGGAATGGTAATGCCAGAGCTCTTGGAGCGTGCGTACGGTGGGTTAGAGATAGTGAACGAGACACATCGCACAACTGCTGTGCTGAATATGCTTGCTGGGGTTGCTCTGCCCTTAGTTTCGGAAAGCATATGGTCAGGCGGTCAAAGGCACCTGGTTCCTCTCCTCGAACTGTGTGTACCGGGGATTGATCTCGTATGTATCAACATACACCAACTCTCAGTGCTAAAACACTGAATTTTGAATTTTGCCAACAGAATGATCCATCCAAGACCATGTGTACGACTATGTTCATAGTCTCCGTAGTGCAGCATATCAAACTCGGCGACTTGACTCGGTTTTCTTCTGGAATATCCTACCCGGACGATGCAGATGTCGTCATGGTCAATGATGACTTTGACGCTAGACAAGGCACCGACACAGATATACCTGTACTGAGCAAAGAAGAAGAACGGTCTCTGGTACGAGATACCACCGCGAGCTTTGCAGGTGAAGATGCTGTTCTCCCGTTGCCGAGCCTTTTTTGATTATTGAGTGATTCAGATTGGGTGACATCACTTGTTCGACGTATTCTTGCTCTGTACGAAAACCTGCCCGAAGAAGGTGGAAGGCGGAACACCACTGGAGGGAAACAAGAAGAGGGCGTTCTCAAGTCGATCAAAGCTATGATGGATGTCGTCTGTCTTCATCTGTCTGATGAGCTCTTCGACCTCGTCCTCAACCTTCTCTACGATTATGCGACAACAAATGCGAAGTCGAATGCTGTCACTGCCTTTGGCCAGCTCATTGCATGCATGGCAAGGGTCAAACCCGACAAGACGATGTCTAAATTCCTGCCTCACTGCATCTTACAAATTGAAGAAGAAATCAAACATGGAGCATCCAGTGTTAGGACGACCTCCTCGCATGCTGCCATTCCTTCTGATACCACTTTGCATTGGAGTAAGTCCTAACTTCGTACGGTTAGATCACCGTTCCTCACCTTTGTCAGACCTCTCTATTTTAAGGGGATGCTTGGGATTTGGTGGCACCGCCGTAAGTTTGTGATGAACATGTATATCGTACCATACTGATAAGATTATAGTTGTTGAGATATAAACAACAAATCCTCAGCCTCATTGTGCTCCTAGTTGATAAAACTAAGAGTGAACGAGGATACACAAGTACAGGACGCTTGATTACGCGAACGCTTCATACCCTTGCAGAAACCTATCCGACCAACAGCCGTTTCGTAAATTCTGACATATGGGATGACCCAGGTAGGATTCTGTGCTTATACTGTTTCTGTGGCTAATCTGTGAGTGGCTAGCATTCAACAAGGACCACAACATACATTGGGGACGCCTTTACAATCCCGAAGACGTCGTCATTGAATGGCACGGTAGGTGTTTTGACCATGCAAAGTTCGTATAGTAGCTATGCTTATTCTACCCGACCAAGTTCCGAACGACGATGAAATTGCTTTCGTCTTCGAAATTCTTGACCACGTCTTCCTGTCGGCCATCGACAAGGTAGACACCCTACTGAAGACTACTTCTAGATGGGACAATGTCGATCGGAACGACTTCTGTCGGTAGGTCATAGTGTTCTCCTCCGGATGTGTCTAACACTACTTTTCAAAGATACTTGTATGCATGTAGAGCTACATGGGGTGGGCTGTCTACCTTCTTTAAGGAACAACCAAAGGAGGTTGTCAACCCTTGCCTCAACGATACTGAGTTGGCAGAGATGATTGTAACGCCGCTTGTCATGAATGCTGGTTTTACCTTGATGGACCCCAGCGATCCTCGTTATCAGAAAGCTGAGGCATACAGATTGCGATATGGTGATGTCTGTCAGAGAGCGGCCTTTGCCTTGCGACAGAACATCGGTGGCGAGGATCACATTGATGCCGTCATAGGTGTAACGCGAGCCATTGATACATTCATGCTCGGTTACGGTTTGAATAGAGGTGACTTTGACTCTCTGCAGAAGAACTACGATCAAGCTCGAGAGTGAGGATGATGACCTCTTTGTCTATACACAAGACCTCATCAATTTATTTAGTGCCAATCGTTTCTGGGTCAAGCAAAGAGAAAATTCACGGCTAGTCTTCCTAAAGCGGGCACAGGTCTACCATAGTGGGCGTGTATACATGCATTCCCTGTATCGACGTCGATCCGCTCTTGATGATAGACTTCTTGGTGAGCTGGTAGAATTGTCGCTTTCGCCATATACTCGGGTCAGAAGGTCAATCAGGCATTTTGTGAGTCATTTCAAACGATGATTGACTTCAATTGGATGCAGGCAAGCCCAGAATGTTCTCAACAATGTCTGCGGTGTAAGTACAAACGGTTCCTGTTCTGTATAGACCGACTTCTGATCTGTACTAGTATTACATCCGATCGACTCGGTACATTCTTCCTTCTATTTTCGACGCCCTAGGCAAAGGAAGCGATCCTGACAGGATGAAGGGTGCCCTGTATGTCCTTTGGAATAAAGGCACAGGTGGGTACCAATTCTTTTGTAGAATGGCATTCTTTTGACTTTCTGAAGCTGCATATGCTCTGGGCGGTAAGGAAAGTTGTGTGACTCTACCATAACTGCACTAAATCTCCTTAGACCTGGGGTTCCATCATCGCTATCTGCTTTCTCTTCTAGACTGCCAACACGAAGAAAAAGTGCGTCGACTGATGTTCCAACAAACCATTATTTTCATGTTTGGTTTGCTAGCCTTCTATACAAAAGCTTGTCAATAGCCTTTCTGGGGATTGTTTAGCTCATCTGACAGAAGAGGCTGTACATACCGATGCTTATTTGCTAGCTACCCCGGGTGTCGAGGCAGCCTTAGAGGACCTTATCGCAGAATTTCCATCGGACTTGGTGAACCGGCAACTCCTGAAAGCAGCGGTAGACAAGACCTCGATCAGAATTTCTAGAAGAGACGAAGTTTATGATAACACCGTAAGCTACCTAATACTGGCAAGCGACCATTAATGATGCTAATCCACAGGTGTCTTCTATACTCGCGGTCGCCACTCGACCGACGACACATGTAATACACTCTACCGATCTTTTTACATTTACTGACGTCTTTCGTATACAGTGGCGCTATGTCCAAATGGCAGCACGGTTTCTGCTTGGTTTACTTCGCAGGGACGCCGTGACACCTCCTGAAGTGGTCAAGTTCTTTATGGAACAAAGCTTAAGTCCTCAACCTACCATTCGCTACACTGCTCAAAGGTAAGGGACTTGTGTCGTGCGTTGAATTCGATTTGACTTTCATCGTTATTCAAGAGCCATTGTCAAAGTGTTGACATTTATCAAGTTCAGAACTTACTCAATGTCGAGAGATGCGTTATGGCTCGATGAATGGCGCAATCCACTGGTGCAGGATGTGGAGATCACAAATCCCGAAAACTTCATGCTTGGTTTCGATGAATCCCTCGAATTTACTGGGTAAGTTACAATTTCTGTTGTGTTTGACCAACTCACATGGCTTCCTTGTAGGGGCCTCTATGTCGACAAGATTAGGACCGGATTCCTTGCTTGGACTTCGATCGTCAAAGCTTACAGAGCTGTAGAAGATTCTTCGGGAATAAACTTTGAATCTGAATCACAACCGTGCTTGACTGCTATCCGTGACATCATCTTAAACACGGATTATTACTCTAAATTACTCCTACTCTGGAGTCAAGAATCTGGAAAATCTGGAGGAACCGTCGAGCTACGTAAGGAGAATGTATTGTTCATCAAAAGCTTGGGTGTGTGACCTTTGGATTGTCGTTGGTGCCAGTCATTAAAACCTACTACAGCCAAATTTCTAGAACATGATGGGCTCGAAAGTCTTCTGTCCACCATCGACGCTTCTTTGTGTGATCCGGATAAATTCAAACAGCGCGCAAGTGCGGAAATACTCAGCGGAATATTGCGTGGTTTGTATCAATGTCGTTAGTTCAAGGGGTAAAACATGTCTCAAGGTCTTCTTAGGCTCCAAACATTGGTCTCGAGCGCTGCTCGACAACCTCTGGGCATGGACTATGCCCAGACTGGATAAGATATTTGTGCAAATCAAGCCTGACACCATCACGTTTTGGGAAACCTTCTTCCTTGTAAGTGTTTATCTTCTCTGTTTCTCGTCTTAATTTTATAGAGTAGTATCAATTGCGGAACCTCGATCCGCGTCGCAATAGGGCCATGATAGATTGGATTTTGGCATTACCACTTGAATTTAGTGGGGACTCTGCTTTCTCAAGTAAGTCTCTTTCAGACTCTTTGTTCATTACATCGAGCTGATTGGTCAGTGAGCAAATCCATTACAATCTTTGGGATTCTCATCGAGAGTCTCGGTGTCTTTTTCAACACGAAAGCGGACAAATATATTCAGATCTTTTTCGAAAACGCAAATACAGATTATGCTGACGTATGTTCAATTTCTTTTTTTTTCTGGAGAAAGACGCGGAAACTTGGAATAGATGAGGTCACATATCTGTCAAAACCTATCCTCCCTCATCAGTAATCAATGGGGGCCTGTATATCCCTCCACAGAGGCATTCCTGCGTGCGTGTACAACCTCCGATGACCCACTAGATATCCGGTAAATGACTGGCTCATTTGGACTCGAGGTTTTTTATCTCACAAATCATTTAGCAAAACAAGACACCTCCATCATGTTCTTGCCATCCAAGACAAGCTCCCGTACTGGCGAGAAACGCGTCTTCCGCCACCGCGTGTTAGCCAATCAGAAGTTTGTCTTCCATAACTTGTCGTCTCTGCAAATTCCTCATGTCGTATTACAGTACGATAAAGTCGGACTAACCTGTATGTTTTCTCGGCTTGGTCTCGGACGGATGTTAACGATTTCTGTAGTGCTCCAATGGATCTGGGCTGCAGCACACGCCACCCAAGCGTGTCTGATGTTCCCATACGTCGTCCCCTTACTGTACGTTCTATGATGTATGCGGGAAATTGACCAGAATTTATAACCTATTTCTAGGCCTGAGATATTTCGCATGTCAGAGCTCAACGACAATTCAGAGCTACAGATGTATAGTTCTGCCGTGTTGTATGTACTATCTGCTGTGTCGCCACCCGCAGAGTACGTCCCTGCGATCTTGAGCAATTTTGCATCCGCCATCAAGTCATCTCAGGTAAGATATACAAATGATTATAAACTCGCAAGCGTTAATTTTCACAGTCGTGGCGAATACGCCTGCATGCTCTCCCAGCACTGGTAGTATTTTTCTATCGTAATCTGCTATCAATTTCCGAAGAGGGGGCTGCACAAATCATGGATGTTCTTCTGGAATGTTTGGGTGATGAGAATGTGGAGGTCCGAGAGATGGCATCCAAGGCCCTGTCAGGAGTGGTCAGATGCTCTCAGCGCCAAAGCATTTTACCCCTCAAGGTGAGTTCGCCGCTACATATCTATCTTCTTTGGGCATCGAACGATCACCCCACAAGAACCGCTTTGTTGCCTTGACCCGTAAAATTACCCTGCCTCCCAGGCGCGACCCATCGTATCCGGAATCCTTGCGATCGCTCCATTCTGGAATCCTTGGATTATGTGCCCTCATAGAAAGTCTCCCATACTCTGTCGAACCATGGGTTCCGTCACTTGCTGAAGGTGGGTTTCTCATTCTCTGTCGTTTTCGGAATCTCATAGTGTTTCCGCCGCGCAGTTTTGGCACCTCATGCTACTGACCCACCGCCGATTTCTACCACGATCCGAAAGTGCGCGTCTGAGTTCAAAAAGGTACGCGGCGCCTTTTTACGGGTACTTGGGTACTGACTGCTGATGCACTACTTATAATGGGTTCATTAGACTCACCAGGTAAGGCCAAATTGAGACCATTCTACCGAAATCATCGTTAATTTGTTCCTGACAGGATACATGGCATAAAGATCAGTATATGTTCAACGAGGACCAACTACAGAGTCTGTCCACAATGTTGGTAGGAACTTCATACTGTAAGTTTCGACGATTTCTCAGGTATGAAAGGAGTTTAATCGATTCACTGGCAGACGCGTGAATAAATCTTGCAGCGTGTTCGACATGTGTCTTAAGAATCAGGGTTCAAATACATACACCCACTTTCCTTATAGGATCAAGGTTTTCCAGCATTCAACGTTTCAACGTTCAAAGGCACGACGGGTCATCTGTATTGCGAGATCCAATAATTTGGATAGGCGTTGAATCCTTTAAACGGTTATTGAACGATTAATATTGCTCTCCACGGCGCTTGTTTTGCGTTTGGCAGACGATCCAAAATGCTTCAAAAAACAAGTCGTCTCTGGAATACACTGTGGTCAGATAACGACACGTTGCATGTGTCGGGATATAATCGAAGGTTTTGTACCCTCGATTCTACTGATAACTAAGATTGTATATGTGGACGATAGTCGAGAGAACGAAATTTCGGGTTCGCGGACCTTGAAAACGCTGGTCATGTGTTGCCATAATTAGCAGAATTCCGAAGAAGTGTGTTGATCGATCGATCGGTGCAGTCCAATTGAACGGAGACTTTTTACGCGTCGTGGTCGTTTCTGCCAACTGGGGGTGGCGCCAGGCTGACCTTTGCACCACAGACGGTGCTTTCTGTAGTCCATGATATGGAGACATCAGAAACATTGTACTTAGAACTGGACAGCGTTTTAAGTGTAATACAAGTATATAATCTGATCAACACGAGGCATCATTTCGATGTTGGTCATGAAGAAGACACAGAAAAGGGAGTGATCAATATCTTGGAGGTTAAAATATGAATATGAATGTTGGAGATCCTAGTAAATCGTTATCATACATACATCTATGAGTATCAATGGCGTACATAACACTTATGTACATAAGCAGTGTCGTTGACGACCGAGTGATGGGGGCGCAACACGTGGCGGGCGCTGGGGGTCGAGGGGCAGCGTTGAAGGCATCGAGGTGCGTTGGAGGAAGTACTTGGAATCTGGCTAGTCAACGGGAAGAGTCGGCGGGGAGGTACTTGGAAGCCAGGGAGAAGAGGGGAGAAGGCGTATGTGATTCGGAGTTTGAAGGGATGTGATGGCCCGAAAGGGTAAAGGCTCTCTGTTGGAGTTGGACAGCCATAATTTTCGTTGGCCGGGGCCAGCAACTTCTCCCCGCAACTCCCAACAGTGAGACAGAATTGAACAGTCTCCCCGCTGTCGTCCCATATTATTCCTGTGTTTAATTATTCAACAACAAGACAGGCCTAGGGCACGTTGCAAGCGATCAAAAGCTTGTTGAGATTCCGTGAATGCCTCCCCCTAGCCTTGCCTTCTTTTCCTTCTTAACCTCACATTGTCCTTTAGATTCCATCCATCCCGTTCCTGTCACCAGGTCGTGCCCTCGGTGCTCCACGACCTCACGATCCTCACGCTAGCCTCGTTTTTATACCTATCTCTCCTCCTTACCCCGGCCAGCGAGTCGAGCGGTGTATCTATCAAGTATCATCCAAACTTTTTATCTTCATCTCTTCTCCCTTTAATTTACTGGCAAGTCGCCCCTTCCACCTAAATTCATTCCGTCTCAACCGTTACTCACAGTAATGCGTAAACCAGTCACGAAATCAAACTCCTCGACCAAAATCTTTCAAAACACCTCTGACGACGACCTTCAAACGCCCATCGCCCACAACCATCGACACTACGCTGCTAATACTCTTGGTCTGTACACAACTTACGCTTCCAATACAGTTGTAAGTCGATACCTCCTCGTGCCACGTGTTCGCCACAGTTCTCATCGCTATTTTGTCTTCTCTGAAGAACTGGCCCTTGTCTACAGCCGACGAACCTTCGCCTGTCCGTTTGACTACCAAAAGTAGACCGCGTACAACCGCTCTAAACAAAGTTTCCCCCAACATGCCTAGCCGCACAGAAAATAACCCTTCCGACCACTCAGCCAACCGTTGGCGCCTCAATAACGATAATCAGTTTGTCGACACCCAGTGGGATCTTGCAGGTGACATTGTAAGGTTGAAGATCACCGAGGGTTCTGCCGAAGCAGATGATGTTCATAACCAAATTCGTACCCCGCCCAAGGCCAAAATCGCCACTGTAACTCATCTCAGCGAGGGGAGCCCATTAGAAACATCGTCTAGCACTAGCGCCGGCTCGTCACCGCAGGCTTCTGAGCATGAGATCAGCATCTCCCATTCTCGCGGCTCTTCCACAGATACAACCGTATCTAGCTCCCGGGAGTCCGTCGGTTCGGTTCCGGTTGGTTCGATGCTCGTTAAACCTTCTCTCACTGTCAACACTGGAAACGAACCCAAAGAACGCCCTCATTCCTTTAGTGGTGGCCTTTCTGCTGCGGATCTTTCTCGCCTACAACAGGCTGGAGACGGTTCAGAGCTGGTCGATCGACAAGGTCAATATCGAGAGAATACGGGTGCTGAACAGCTATCATATCCATCTATTGCAAACCATATTCACCGACCGCAGCCACATCATCCGCAGATGTTCGACTATCGCAGCGGTCAGTCACAGGCCCTCGTCCCGGAGGAACCTATGTTAGACTATAACGTACAACGCAATTATCAGGGGGTTCCCCTTGCACCACCTGGGCCAGCGTTTGCTCAAGGACGTCCTAATAATAACATTCACCCAGCTTATCGTCAAACCCCCCGCGGTTACCAGGGCGTAGTTGCCAACCCTCAAGGAATTCCTTACCCCGGCCATACAGCTCACCTTTCATTGGGTAATACACAGCAATTGTATGATATGATGCTTCCTGGAGCCATTGAGGGCCACCCAGCTGTTGCGCGTGTTCAACAGCAGCACAATGCCTTCCGTCCTACCCATCACCATTCCGCTTCCGACCCATCAGCAGCAATGCGTGAAGCAACTGCGATGGCGCTGATGAATAGTGGCATGCAACCTTCCTATGCCCCTGGGCTATTCCAACCCGGTCCGGGGATACCTGCAATCCCCATGTATCCTAACCAATTCTATGCCCCTCAGGAGCAATACCCACTTCCAGACGCCATGGCCGCCGCACGCATCCAGCCTCAGTATACAGGCCAATACGGTATCATCCCTCCGCAACCGGGAGTGGCAGCTGGCCCTGTTTCGAGTCCGACGAGTACTAATGGACAAGGCCCGAGCGCCAACAACCGGAAACTAGGCCTATACAAGACTGAATTATGCCGCAGTTGGGAAGAGAAGGGGACTTGTCGGTATGGGACAAAATGTCAATTTGCTCATGGAGAGGAGGAGCTTCGCAAGGTGGCTCGTCATCCGAAGGTCAGTTGACTAATTTCCTTGTTAATCATCCAGCAACTGACGTCTTCGGTCCAGTACAAAACCGAAATTTGTAGGGTTTGTTCTTTTCATTCCATGATATAAGTTTGCCTTCTGATCCTGATCTCACGCTTGGCAGACGTTCTGGGTGTCTGGAACTTGCCCTTATGGGAAAAGATGTTGTTTCATCCATACTGAACTTCCAGCTTCAGGCGCGACACCTAACGGCGGCGGCGGCACTCCCACAATTGATGGTGCTCCCCAACAACAAGGTCCCGATGGTCGCTCGCGCTCCCTCAGCACTAATAGTGACCCTAATGAGGTGACAGCATCTCTACTAGCTCGTATCTCCGGAAAACGTGTTCAAGAACCGAACAATCTTGCTACACCCGTCGACGGCAAACCATTCCAGTTCGGTCGTCCGCCAACTGGATCTTTGAGAGTTGATACCTCGGCGCTCGATACCACTGTCAAGCAGAACAAGTCTGCATACCCCACTTTCGCCAGCAACGGTATCATATTACCCGCTCCTGAGCGCAAGTCACAGAAGTCTCCTGCCCCCGTCACGGCTGGTCCCGACTTGGGAAGACATAATAATGCGCGCCGCGAAATTGTGGGCTATAACCCGGTACGTTTCCTTTCTTTCCAAGCAATGTCGGGCTGATTGAAACTTGATAGCAACACACTCACAAGGCCAATGCTTCGACCAGTTCCAGTGTCCATCAATCCATGAATACTTCGGAGGTCGACCTTAATTTCAACTCCTCACCACCCGCTCCGTCTGGCCTCTCTTTTCCACTTTCGACAAGTGATGGGCCTGCGCGACCGAATGGACATGTCAGAGCTGGCAGTGCGGGAAACTGGGCTGGTTTTCCGCGGAATAGTCACCTCTCACAGTCCCCTTTCCCCACTCCAAATGATAATACAGTCAATACGCCATGGTCGTCAACAGAACTTGCACTCGGGTCGTCGAGACTGCATGAGAAGGTGTGGGCGTAATAAAATATGAAGACACTCGATTTCGTGATCATTTTTGAACGGATATCATCTACTCATCCCGCCAGGACGGTCGATTTCATTTACTCTCTTGTACATGAGGATATCTATACACACCTACGATTCCCCCCTTGTCTTATAATTCCTTTCCAAAACACATCATATTTTCATCGTTGCCTTTGCTACTTGTTCTCGTACAGGGTTACTGACTACTTATCTCACCAATCAAGGCTTCATCGCATCCCATTTACATAAATATCATGCTCTTTTTATCAATTAAAGTATTCGATGCAAAGCTCTATGTACACCAGTAGTAAGTACCCCGCTGAAACCAAATAACACAGCTATTCCTCGAGTCCCATAAATGATACCGATCCATAATTAGTTCGACATTGACTAGAGCTGTATACCTAGAGCTCGAATCTCTTGACGGAAGGCGGCCATACGGCATAAGGAGTAACCAATGTAATCGAATTCGGGTTCCGTGTTATTGCCTTCCATGTCCTCTGTCGCCTGAACAATTCCCCAGATGGCCCACATGCCGTGAGACGCAGGACTCCAATAGCGGACCTGCTGATCTAGTTCTCGTAACTGAAGCTCTCGCTCGTCATCGTCCAATATCGGAATTTCGCCGGAAATAGAAGTGTGGCCAATGTAAGCCATGTAGAAGTTACGGCGCTCGTCATATGTGGGGTATAGGGAAGGATCGAGGAGATGTGGGGTTGAACAATGGTAATTAGCTGTCCATTCGTGGAAGTGGTTGGCGATATCGAAAGAAGCCGGATTGGGGGCGGCGTATTCGAAGTCGACCACTATCAGCTGATGAGAAGTTGTCAACAAACATGCTATATCAAAGGTGAGTGGTGAAATGAGTGACTTACCTGACGGTGTTCATCAATAGTACCTTTAGGGTGTTGCAACCTCAATAAGTTGCCATATTGTGTATCATTGTGAGCAAACACTCTTCCGCTGCCGTTGTGAATATCATCTACAGTCGACAGCCATTGCAGATAGTTAGACCATTCCCGCCTGAACGCGGGCAAATTAAGTTCCGCCCGGACCTGCTCATTAACAAAAGGCAAGGTAAGGACTTGCTCGGCGGGAGTTAGCCACCCCTCGACATTCTTCTTGACACCTATCTCCCAATCATCACTCTTAGGCCCGCGTAGCAAGCCAGGCTCAACTACCCCGATATCAACTGAGTGGAGTTCTGCCATACGAGCCCCTATCCAGCGACTGATTGTAGGATCACGAATATCGGAAGCCGTGAGTGTCGTCGAATCAAAGAATTCTTCTAACCGTCCATTCTCAAATGTACCGTAGACACGAGGTCCAATACGATACTGGGAGGAAAGTACATGGAGAATGTGAAGTTCCCTTGGGCGCGAGACAAGACAACCTGACGAAACACCGTACACCCGAAGCAAAACGGTGCGAGACTTGCGCACGGAAGGGTAAGAGACGAAGAATACGGCATTGGTCAATGCTCCTGAAACTTTCTGGATCTTAATTTCAGCTGGTACAATACCATGTGTAGACCAGAATGGTACAGATAGCAATCGCAGGCATTCGAGTAGCCTGCGAGCGAAAGCGAGCGTCTTGTATTGCCTGAACGGAGGTCAGAATCAGTCAAAGAATGGTGAGACAGTAGCGACTTCAGACCGTGTCTTAGACTATGTCGCTTCGTCAATCCGCTCAACTTGCCAATGAAGGGCAGGCCCGACATAGACTAAGGTGGACGTCAAGACGGAAAAGGAGAGGTTCTTACCTCGCCTCTAAAATAATGTTTGCGTGAGACAAACCTTCTTCTCGAGAAGTAACTGCATCATTGTTGGGAATATGGACGAATTGGGGAGGGCTAGATAGACCGGCCTGATCATGCAGAGACACTGCGGATAGAGATCTTTGTAACGAGGAAGGGCCGATTGAGAAGGATGGCGGAACGGGGCTGGCAGGGATTTGAACGGGGGCGAGCAAAGGAGAGGTCATATGTACATATGATGGTTGAAGAAGGAAAGAAAAGTAAGGTTTGCTTGCCGTCATGATAAGTACCACCTCATCTCCGTCCTACCCCGTATGCTGCACGGGCGCCTTTCTATTGCGTACTACATACATACTTAACACATATACATATCTGTCTTTTTTTCTGCTCGCGTGCCTGAAGACATGTACTACATTTGTCTGTTCAAGGATTCATCTTCAGGATCACTGCGTCCCTTGTTGCCTCCTATCAAACCTATTCTAACCTCTTTAAACTGCATTACATATGTACGCCCAAAGTTGCCCACATAAACTACGAGATCCGAATCTTGCATGTTCAAGGATCCATCTTCGGGATCATTGCATCCTTAGGCTTGTTGCCTCCTGTCAAACATATTCTAACCTCTTTAAACTGCATTACACACAAGGTTGCCCACATAAATTACGAGATCCGAATCTTCTAGACTGCTTCATGTCACTGTAGTCTTCAAATCGTCTCCTCTTCGAAGTATGTAACTCGAGGCGTCCGACTTCCTTGCCGGTTTATGCATACTGTTACCGTGGCCTGAGCAATATGATCGGCTTGAATTTTCCACTGGTGCTGCACCTTCGAGTTATAATGCATGAAGCCGGCATGGACAGACCGTCGGTCGTACATAAAAACAACAACGAGATTACAATTGACCACCAGACCTTGCCTCTTGTCTCCCAATCTCCGAAAGATCTCTGACAACCAAGTTGGAATCAATCGGTCCGAAGTTATTCTGTAGCTGCTTCTACCAGTCACTTCTGAACTCAACTGCAAGCCGTGCCTGATGTTCCTCTTCTACGAGTTATGTACTACCAAACCAAATTAGCTGACATATGCTAGGTCATGTTCAAGGCCCTTCGGATCTGCAACCATTACTTACTGGAATGATATCACGAGGTAGACCACTAGTACCACACGCCGTGGAGTATCCAAAGCCATGGGCATTTCATGTCCTTGTTTTCTTTCACATACATAGAGACATACAAAGGAAACCCATGGTAGAACGTGTTCCTATGAGTTGAATAAGCATATGCTTCCCCGGCTAAACGTTTTGGCTTTGAAATTCTGCAGATAAAGAGAAAGATGCTTCTGATGTACAAATACTACAAATATATGGGAAGGGCCGTTCCAGTTGCTGGTTCATGCCTTTGTTTCAAACGGATTCTCTGCTTCCTGCACTTCTTTCATGGAATCCGGGTTATCTTGAACAGGCAGTTTTTTCAGCAAGAGAGATACCTGTGAGTGCACGTTGCGTTGGCTTCAGCTTGTCGCGAACAACGAAGAAGAAGTTGACGAACTAATAAGGCAAGGCCTAAACAAGGTGAACAGACAATCCAGACAGTCTGAAAAAAAAATTACACGAAATGGAAATGTATCGAACAGCACAGGCCTTACCTGGATCGAGGAAGACACAACGCGTAAAACTTGGTCTCGAAGTACAAGAGGTTCTATAGATCTTATGAGGCTGTAGTCAACGGTTCCAGAATGACCGAGGGGAAGATCGGCTGGTAAACGTTTAGAGAGTCGAGCATAAAATATGGCACCTGCAACAGCCTGGAGAGAGATCGATTTCAGCACTATGTGGAGAAGAAGAAACATACCAGCCCGATTGTTGCACCAGTGAACCTGACCAAGAAGAATGCACTAGTGCCCGTTGCCAGCTCCTCTGGTTTGAGTGCCTGTCCAAAGACTTGGTATGGCGCATGGAACAACATGCCCAAGCCGATTCCGGCAATTAAAGGGAACCAAACTTGGGGAGCTACAGAGGAGTTTTCATCTAGCAATGTGAAAAGGCCTGAAACAGACTTATAAGTAGTCGATGTGGGTATGCGGATTCATACCAAAACCAAGTGTCGATATGACAAGTCCCATTGAGATAATCAAGTTTTGCCCACTGGTATTTTTTGTGCGTCTTTGCCAGTACCCAATAAACCAGGCTGCAGGCATCGAGGCCAAGGATGATCCGAGCGCGTAGGGAAGAACCTTAAGCCCGGCTTCCAAGGGACTGCACCCATCGGCCGCCTTAGGAATCCAAGTTGAATATTTCCTGCTGTCAGAAAGGAGTAGATGGCTTACTTGGAAGTACAAGGCGAGGTAAAAAGTTCCAGCCGTGAAGCTGAAATTGTGCAGAAATGTGACAAGGAGGATTGTCGCTAAATCCGGTGATGAGTGATAGAAAACAGTCTAACAATCGAACACAAAACGAACCTGCAGTAAGGTTCGTGAACATGCTGGGAGGAAACAAACACTGGCGGCTTGTACGGGCCTCATAGAAACCTCCACAGAAAAGAACCAGAAGGCCCGATACGATGAGTATCAAGGTCGAAGGGGCGGCCCCTGACAATGTGACATGATGAAGTGATTCAGCATCTTCCAGGCCAATCAATAACTTACAGCCATTCTCGGTTGCGAAGCTAAACCCAAGGACGATACAGCTTGTGCCACCCATGAACATTACACTAAAGAATCCGAGTTTAACAGGGAAACTCAAAGTACTGGTCGAACTCACAGTCCTCCGAAGTCAAAATTTCGAGCCAATGTATGCCAAGACGCATCACATGTGCTGGAGAGGTGCACGCCACGCAGAGATGGAAAAATTACGAGCAACTGAGAAGACTCGATCCGCTTTTGCCTTTAGGTAATGTAAATCAGACTAACTACGTACAAGGAATCAAAACCCTGCTTACCACTAAATGCACCACCAAGAAGTGGCCCTGATATGGCTGAACAACTCCAGGTCAAGCTAAGTGCTTGCGACCATTTTGCCCTATGCTGAACTTCGACGAGTTCGGCGGTGATAACCCATACAGAACTGACGATCCCTCCCCCTCCAATACCAGCTAGGGGGGGAATAAGTTGAAAAATTGGCCACATGGCAGAGAGAATTGGATCTGACCCAGAGCTCTAGCAGCAATGAGCCAAGTGATGTTCTGTTGAGACTCGTCACTTGTGCCACAAACAAAATTCAGATCCCCTCACCTTTGCTACGCCGCACAATAACGATCCCACAGCGAAAACGACCATGCTTGAAAACAAGACATTCTGGGGGTTTGATCAATTTCAGTGATGGAAATTAGTGTCTGTGGCTCACCTTGCGGCCAACGAGATCAGAAATCTTGCCATACAACGGCTGTAGGGCTGTTTGAGTTAACATGTAAGCTACACCAACCCAAGTGTATTGCGTCTGCGTCGCATTGAGGTCACTGGCGATGGTAGGTAGACTGGTTGAAACGATGGTCTATTGGTGAAGTCAGAGTATACTTACAGGATACATATATTTCTATGCTTACCGCATCAGTCGTGGCAAGAAACAAGGTCAGAGCGGCACTTGTAGAACCAATAATTAGATATGGGATGAGGCGGCGATATTTTGTAGACAATAGTATACCCGAAGTGAGCCATCAAAAGTCTAAATGTTGATAATTTCGGATGTCGTGTCGCCTGGTGAACCTGTAACGTCGCTGAAGACCCAGAGTGTATACTCGCCGCGGGCCATGACGAGCGGGTGTCGGTGCGAGTAGGCAGTGTAATTTTGTCAAACTTGATGCCACCCAAAGTCGAGTTGCTTAGATGTCGAGGGCTTTCGGAGAGAAGAGACTTCGAGTTCTGCATCAAAGGACCGCGGTTTAGGGGAAGGAAGACACGCAAGGAAAGAACGACGAGGAGGCCGTCTTGGAAGTCATCTCGACCTAACGCGTTTTTATACGATCGCTTGAGTTAGTGGCCTCGTCGCGTGTTTATGAAAAAGACGATTGCATTGACATAATTAGGCTTCTCCTTTGACAGGAATCCTCGGCTTGGAACCAGTGGATTTGCTATTCCCAGCTTTGAACAGATAGTAAGAAAGTGGGAAGATAGATAGATCTCAGCCGATATTAGAGCTTCGCTATCTTAAGATTACCGATTGGCGAGTATTTGTTTGACAGTCCATTGTCAAATCCTGCGGCTAAGAATTCTGAAAGAATCTCTTTGACATCTTTGGAAACGTTGCCGAATTTCCCTAGGAGACATCGACCATCAGGTCAGGCTTGGGATCATCCAGGCCAAATTCTGAACCTTCGAACCCGCCTCATTGCGGAATGCGACCAGCAGGTTGGCGAGAGGGTCACCAGATTGAAGATTGGCCGCCAGATCACCATAAGTACATATGTAGACTCAGGTATCGAGTAATATGTCATAGTCACGCGTCAATGATGAATCAAAGAGGGGCCGGAGATAGAACCTGTGGCGCCCGGATGACGTTAAAATTGGGGTAACACCTGACCATAGGATTAGTTGCAAAGTAGGATATTCCAAGTAATATATTATAGTACTCTTGTAGAGGTCTATGAAGTCGCAATTTGTGTTATTATCCTGTGGCCCTCTTCCCCTCCTCTTCCTCATGCGGGAGATCCGCCCTTTCGGTTTTGTTGGACAGAGGGGCTTGAGCTGAACGAGAAATTTTCAGATGATGTGTACAATTCGTTGCCAACAGGAAGACATGCCAGGGAAAAAAAAATTAAAATCCAGTGAGCTTTCTGATGTTTTGCAAGATGCGAGACACCAAACCACCAGATGGTGGCGGATGAAAAGTAAAAGTATCCGTACCATTATCAACAGGAGATTGACCGAGGCAGCACAACCGAAAAAGTGAAAAAAAGATCCCCTTTGCTGTGACCATGTAATGAGGGTACTCCTCGCCCTTTTAAAACCATCTCCTCCCCCTGTTGCGTCCCTCCAGGTATACGCACGTCGACGTCTCCGTCGAGAGTTGGCACACGAACTTTTCCGCCGAGAAGAGCCGTGTGCACCGGAATACGGGCTTCATGGTATAGGTTGGCACCTTGCCGCGTGAATGACTTCGAAGGGGCGATCATAACTCTTACGAGGAGATCGCCAATGGGCCCCTTTCCAGTTATCGGAACATCTCCAGCTTTCGGTACACGCACTGACATTCCATCCTCGATACCTATGAAATGTTAACGGGATCACTACGCTGTCACAATGTCGGAACATACCAGCAGGAATCGTCACTTGCACTGTTTTCGATGTCTTCAAACGCCCAACTCCTCCGCAGGGAGCACATTTTCCACTCTTGGGTATGGTACTACCGACACCATTGCAAACCGAACATGTCGAAGCCATCTGGAATCCACCGTTGATAACGTACGTCGTCATTCCGGAACCACCACAGGCCGTGCATGACGTTCTTTTTGCGCCTTGCTTCAAACCTGTGCCGGAACAAGTTTCACAATTGACGATAGGCGATATATGGACCGTCTTCGTGGTTCCCTTGCAAGCTTCCAGGAAGGATATATTAACGGTGCTTTCGACGTTCGCTCCCCTCGCCGTATGTGAAGACCGTGGTTCACCAGAACGAAAAGCACCCCCAAATATAGTTTCAAAAAAGTCTTCACGTCTCGAATTGGAGGCTCCTCCAAAATCGCCGAAATCCGAGAAACCTGAGAAACCTCCAGGAAAGCCGTAGAAACCACCATTGCTACCGAAGGCATTTGGATCGAACCCAGGTTGCTGGGAAGCAGAGCCATACTTGTCGAATGAAGCACGTTTCTTTTCGTCTTTGAGTGTCTGATAGGGGATGCATTAGGTCCTCGGTTAGTCAAACATAGATAAACGAACGTCATAGGCTTCTTGGATCTCAAGAAATTTGTCCTGGGCACTTTTATCAGGATTTGTATCGGGATGGTATTTTCGGGCCAACTGATGCAGAAAATGAGAGGCACTTCAGGTTGTTAAACGGAAGAACTCACAGCGAAGTATGTCTTCTTAATTTCAGCCTGCGTAGCATTTTTCTCTACACCTAGTACTTTATATGGATCTTTGGGAGCACAAAGAGTTCGCGTCGCATGGAGAAGTCGCTATAATTAAAGGTGAGCAGATGACAATAGTCCGGAAGTCCGATTTACCTTGTCAGCAGCCCGTATTAGCGTTTTTTGACGAGGTTTTATAGGGCATTGGTGACGCAGGAGTGAAAGAGAACGAGCATGTGGTGCGAGACTTGGGTGAGAGCAGGAGTAAAATGCAACGAACGAGGAAAAACCTTGAGAGTGTAGACGCGGAGGCATGAAAAGTTTGATGGCCTTTGAGCACGTCAAGACTCAAGAAATTTGAGAAATTATTTATTGATCGTTGTTTATAACGTATGTTCACTCACGTGTCGACTTTTCTAGACGATCCGCACAAGTTCTCAAATAATTTATAAAACAATATCGATTACCGGCGTTGCT